>CAUYPK010086644.1:0-79340 GCA_963574355.1 Loris lydekkerianus | reverse complement strand
CCTGGATTACTCTAGATCGACCACTTCGGGGCTCATCTTCGAGGCTAAAATTTCCAGAATGAAATTTTGCAAACCAACGTCGAACAGTGCGTTCATTAACACTATCATTGCCAAATGCCTGGTTAATTTTTCAGGCTGTTTTGGCAGCGCTTTGGTTCAGTTTGAATTCGTAGAGAAAAATTGGCTGAAAATCGCTTAGTGACATCATATAGTAATAGGCTGAAAAGAATAAAAAAAATTAAAAGTAGAAAAAAATGAATAGCATCAATGTATAGAGTACAAAATTCTCCATTGATCAGTATATACCACGACACAGTAGAATAAATATTTATTGAGATAGGGAGCTACAAAAACACATGACATTAAAACGGACAAAACCTTTGAAACAACCTAATATAAAAAATATTTTCTTCAGTAATAAGTATAGGCCATGTACAGTGGCTTATGCCTGTTATCCTAGCATTTTGGGAGGCTAAGGTCGGAATGTGGTGGTGTCATCATAGCTCACTGTAACCTCAAACTCCTGGGCTCAAGTGAAGCTCCTGTCTTAGTCTCCCAGTAGTTAGGACTACAGGTGTGTGTCACCTAGCTAATTAAATATATATTTATAGCTAGGTTTGGTGGCTCATACCTGTAATCCTAGCACTCTGGGAAGTAAATATGTATTGAATGAAACACCAGAGGAATTGAAGACATTGTGGCATTGTACCTAATTAGGTGGTCACACTTTTAAATAGCTGTGCGATTTTAGGCAAGTACATTTTTTTTTCTTTCTCCATTTATAAAATTGAGACGTTTTCATTCAAGTTGTGATGCCACGGCACTTTACCAAGGGCGACATAGTGAGACTCTGTCTCAAAAATAAAAAAGTGTGATCAAATATTTTGAGCTATTCAAGATCAATAGCACTTGAACTACACTCTGGAAGAATGCAGTGGATGGGATTTTAATTTCTGTGATATAAACTGTAACACTTTAACATATTTTCCCTTTCCTTAGAATGTATTAATGTATTAATTTTGAAATATCTTTCTGAAGTTCATGGGAACTTTTAAATTTGAAGAGTGTAGTCTTAGGCTTATTGTTTGATTTTCTTGGGGATTTTTACATAATTTAGTAGCATTGCCCTCAAAGATACAAACAATGGAACTTGTAAATGTTAAACCAAGATTTCTTTTCATAGCCTAAGGAAACTGATATTATTGGCTGCCATGAATGCATTTTAAAAAGACAGTATTTAAGGGCAGCACCTGTGGCTTAAAGGAGTAGGGTGCCGGCCCCATATGCCAGAGGTGGCGGGTTCAAACCTAGCCCTGGCCAAAAACTGCAAAAAAACAAACAAACAAACAAACAAACAAAAAAAAACAGTATTTAACCATTCTAAGCATCTTTTTTTTTTTTTGAGGCAGAGTCTTCATTTTGTTGCCCTTAGTCGAGTGCCGTGGCCTCAAACTTGGGGCCATGTGATCCTTTTGCCTCAGCCTCAGCGATTCTCTTTCCAATTGCCTCCCCAGTAGCTGGGACCACAGGCATTGGCCACAACACTCTGTTTTTAGATACAGGGGGTCTCACTCTTGCTCAGGCTGTTCTAGAACTCCTGAGCTCAAGCAGTCCACCTACCTTGGCCTCCCAGAATGCTGGGAGTACAGGCGTGAGCCACATGCCTGGTCCATATTTTTTCATGTTATTTTTATACAGCCACTCTTCTGTGTTTTTCAAATTCTGTGTGTATTTTTTATTGTTTATCATTTCTGTTGATTTGCTTATCATAGATCTTAAATTTTACCAACATTGCCTGTCTCTTTTCCTCATTGTTATCTGAAAGTCTCTTTTATGGGATATTTGTTGAGATCTTAAAGCAGTCCACATTGTTTGTTGCTTTAAAAAGAAAATAGTAGCTTGGTGCCTGTAGTTCAGTGGTTATGGTGCCAGCCACATACACCAGGGCTGGCGGGTTCGAACCCAGCCTGGGCCTGCCAAACAACAATGACAACTACAAGAAAAAAATAGCTGAGTGTTATGGTGGGTGTCTGTGGTCCCAGGTACTTGGGAGGCTAAGGGAAGAGAATCGCTTGAGCCCAGGAGTTTGAGGTTGCTGTGAGGTATGACTTCAGGGTCCACTACTGAGGGTGACATAGTAAGACTCTGTTTCAAAACATAAAAAAAAGAAAATAGTTATTTGGAAAGCTCTTAAGAGTGGCCAAGTCTAGTTCAGCACCTGTAGGTCAGCGGCTAGGGTGCCAGCCACACACACTGGAGCTGGTAGATTTGAACCCAGCCCAGGCCTGCCAAACAATGACAACTATAACAAAAATGGGCTGTAGTCCCAGCTACTTGGGAGGCTGAGGCAAGAGAACTGCTTAAGCCCAAGAGTTTGAGATTGCTGTGAGCTTTTACCTGCCATGAAAGCGTGTGGTAGGTAAAACAGCTGCCAGGTTTTTATGACAAAGTGAGAGTTGTGATTCTTTAGGGTCTCCTTGTTTGTCAAAGGTAGGTTGCCACCATATTCACACTCCAAACCACAAAATGAAGGGAAGCCAAAGTCTTTAAGGAGAGACACCAGAATTGTACATGTAACTTCTATTCATATTCCTCTGTCTCGGACTAATCATATGGGATATTGAGCTGCAGAAAAGACTGAGACATATGGTCTGCAATTAGTGGCTGTGGGTCTGCTAAAAATTTGGGAGTGGCTCAGTGCCCATAGCTCAGTGGTTAGGGTGCCAGCCACATATTTCTGGGCTGGCAGGTTCCAACTCAACCTGGGCCTGCTAAACAACAATGACAACTGCAACAAGAATAACAGAAAATAGCTGGGCGTTGTGGTGGGCCTGTAGTCGCAGCTACTTGGGAGGCTGAGGCAAGAGAATCGCTTAAGCCCAAGAGTCAGAGGTTGCTGTGAGCTGTGGTGCTATGGCACTCTATTGAGGGTGACATAGTGAGACACTATCTCAAAAAAACATTTTTAGGAGGCCTTATTGTTAAAAGAAATAGAACATATACTGGGATGGGAGCCAAGAGATACATCTAGTGTTTTTGGCAGAAAATTAGGGAAATTAGCTTTTGATATATATAATTGCCTTTGTAAATTAGAAGTTATTTTTTTTTTTTTGAGGCAAAGTCTCACTCTCTTATGTAGGGTAGGAGTGTAGAGATGTCTTCATAGCTCAGTGCAACCTCAAACTCCTGGGTTCAAGTGATCCTCCTGCCTCAGCCTTCCAAATAGCTGGGATTATGGGGTCTGCTTCTGGCTAATTTTTCTATTTTTTGTAGAGATGGTGTGTTTGTCAAGCTGATCTCAAACTCCTGGCCTCCAGTGATCCTCCTGCCTTTGCCTTCTAAAGTACTAGAATTAAAGGCAACAGTTATATGTGTGTGTGTGTATAAATATAAACTTTTTAATTTAAAAAAATTTTTAATTTCAGCTTGCTTGTTCATTCTTTGTTTGAAGTACTTCTTTTTTTTTTTTTTTTTTTTTTTTTAATATTCTTCCTTTTGCAATTCTCTTTCCAGTTGCTTCCCCAGTAGCTGGGATTACAGATGCCCACCACAATGTACGGCTGTTTTTGATGTTAGTAGAGACGGGGTCTTAACTCTGGCTCACTGCTGCTCATACTGGTCTCGAGCCTCTGAGCTCAGGCAATCCACCTGCCTTGGCCTCCTACAGCGCTGGGACTACAGGTGTGAGCCACCACGCCCAGCCTATACATATAAAAATTTTAAAGATAGAGTCCTACTATGTCACCCTTGGTAGAGTGCTATAGCATCACAGCTCACAGCAACCTCTGGCTCTTGGGCTTAAGCGATTCTCTTGCCTCAGCCTCCCAAGTAGCTGGGACTACAAGCACCCACCACAACGCCTGGCTATTTTTTTTGTTTGTTTTGTTTGTTTTGTTGCAGTTGTTTGTTGCAGTTTTTTTTGTTTGTTGTTTAGCTGGCCCAGGCAGGGGTCGAACCTGTTTGCTTGGGTGTATGTGGTTGGTGCCATAACCACTGAGCTATAGGTGCTGAGCCCAACAGTTACATATTTTAAGATTGTTAGAAAGAAAAGTCTGGGAAACATTTATTTTGATATTTAGTTGAATGACTGGAGTCAATGGGAAAATGTCTTACATGTAATAAACTTCAAACTGAAAAAATAATTTCTATATTTTTAGGTTTTACACACCTGTAAGTAGACCTTTTTGGAGTTCTACAGCCAATTCAATGGCGTCCTCTACTACTGTGCCTCTAGGATTTCACTATGAAACAAAGTATGTTGTCCTCAGCTACTTTGGACTCCTTTCTCAGAAGTTGCAAGAGCATCTTTCCTCACCCCAAGGTATTATCTTTGGCTTATTGTGGTCATATTAGGTCATTATAAGGAGTTAATATGTAAAAGCATATATATGTAAATGATTTATATGTATGGTTATAAGATTAATATTACTAAGCTTGTAAAGATTAACTTCTTACCCCCCATCCCTTCTCACCTCCTTGTCCATTCACAGCACTACTTTTAAGACTTTTTCTTCATTGATTTTTTTTTTTAAATTTTAATAAATTTAAGGGATGTAAGTTGAATTCTAGTATATGTATATATTGTATCATGTTGGAATCTGGGTTTTTGGTGTACCCATCACTTGAGACTATCCATTGTACTCTGTAGGTAATTTATCATCCCTCACCCTCTCCTACTTTTCCCCTTTGTAAGTCTCCAATGTCCAGTCCGTCATATCCCTCTGTATGCCCTTGAGTAGACATAGTTCAGCTCTCATTTATAAATGATCACATATAGCATTTGCTTTTCTGTCCACTTAGGATAAATGGCCTCTAGTTCCATCCAAGTTGTTGTAAAAGACATTATTTGATTTTTTTTTCATTATAGTACTCTATGATGTACATATACCACATTTTTTTATCCACTCATCAATTAATGGGCACTTAGGTGAATTCTGTATCTTTGTAGTTGTGAATTGTGCTGTGATAAACATACAAGTATAGATATCTTTTGATTTAATAATTTTTTTTCCTATTTGTAGATAACTAGTAGTGGGTTATATGATCACATAATAGATTTACTTTTAGTTCTTTGAGACCTCTCATACTAATCTCCATAGAGGTTGTACTTATTTACGTTTCCACTCACAGTATGTAAGTGTTCCTTTTTGGGCTTGGCACCTGTAGCTCATGTGGCTAAGGTGCCAGCCACATACATCAGAGCTAGTGGGTTCTAATCCAGCCCAGGCCTGCCAAATAACAATGACAACTACAACCAAAAAATAGCCGGGCTTTGTGGAGGGCGCCTGTAGTTCCAGCTCTTGGGAGGCTGAGGCTAAAGAATCACTTAAGCCCAGGAGTTGGAGGTTGCTGTGAGCTGTGATGCATGGCACTCTACCAAAGGTGACAAAGTGAGACTCTGTCTTAAAAAAAAAAAAAAAAAAAAAAAAAAGATAATAATGGCCCTTCTGACAGAGATAAGATGGTATCTCATTGTAGCTTTAATTTGCATTTCCCTGATAGTGATATTGAGCATTTTTTTCATATGTTTGTTGTCCATTTGTATATTTTTTGAAAAAATGTTCACTTCATTTGTCAACTTTTTATTTTATGTATGTATGTATGATTTGAGACAGCGTCTCACTCCATTGCCCTGGATAGAGTGCCATGGCATCATAGCTCATAGCAACTTCATACTCCTGAGCTTAAGGATCCTCTTACCTCAGCCTCCTGAGTAGCTGGGACTATAGGCACCTGCCACAATACCTGGCTAGTTTTTCTATTTTTAGTAGAAACAGGGTCTCACTCTTGCTCAGGCTGGTCTTAAACTCCTGAACTCAGGCAATCCACCTTCTTCCCCTCCCCTTGCCACTATTGTCCAGCTTATTTTTCTTTTTTAGCAGAAATAGGGTCTTACTCTTGCTCAGGATGGTCTTGACTCCGAGTTCAAGGGATTCTCCCACCTCAGCCTTTTAGAATGCTGGGATCACAGGTGTCAGCTGCCATGTCCAGTCCCTTAGTTTTGTTTTGCTTTATTGTTTTTTTTTTTCTTTTTTTAAGACAGAGTCTCACTGTGTCAACCTCAGTAGAGTGCCATGGCATCACAGCTCACAGCAACCTCTAACTATTTGGCTTAAGTGATTTTCTTGCCTCAGCTTCCCAGGTAGCTGGGACTAAAGACACCTGCTACAACGCCTGGCTATTTTTTTTTGTTGCAGTTGTTGTTTAGCAGGCCCCAATTGAGTTCAAACCTGCCAGTCTTGGTGTATATGGCCTGTGCCCTAACCACTGAGCTATGGATGCCAAGCCCAGTCCCCTTTTTTTTTCTGATTGAGGTTATGAGAGATTTTTATATTTCTAATCAATTAATCCAAGTTTTATTGATTTTATTTATCTTTTCTTTCTTTCTTTCTTTTTTTTTTTTGTAAGAGACAGAGTCTCACTTTATTGCCCTTGGTAGAGTGCTGTGATGTCACAGCTCACAGCAACCTCTGACTCCTGGGCTTTGGCGATTCTCTTGCCTCAGCCTCCTGGGTAGCTGGGACTACAGGTGCCCACCACAATGCCCGGCTATTTTTTTGTTGTTGTTGCAGTTTGGCCAGGGCTGGGTTCGAACCCACCACCCTCAGTATATGGGGCCAGCCACCTACCCACTGAGCCACAGTTGCTGCCCTTTATTTATCTTTTCAAAGAACCAGTTTTGCATTTTATTTTCCAGATGATTCTTTTCTTCTTTTCTGATCTTAATTCTGATCTTATTTTATTTCTTTTCTTCTGCTAGATTTGGAATTAGATTGCTCTTTCTTTTCCAGTTCCTTGAGATGATTCATTAGGTTGTTGCTTTGCACTCTGTTTTTTGGATATGGGTATTTAATGTGATAAATTTCCATCTGAGGTCTGCTTTTGTAGTATCCCACAGGTTTTGATTGCTTGTGGTTTCATTGTCATTTTGTTTGAGGAATCTGGTGATTGCCTTCTTTATCTCCTCTTTGACCCAGTTGTCATTCAGCATAAGGTGGTTTAATTTCCATGATTTCGTATGGGGATGAAGATATTTGTTAGAGTTCAGTCTTACCTTTATTTTGTTACAGCCCTAAAAGATACAAGGTATAATTTCTATTCTTTTATTTTTTATTTATTTATTTATTTTTTTTGCAGTTTTTGTGAGCTATGATGCCATGGCATTCTATCCAGGGTGACAGAGTGAAACTCTGTCTCAAAAAAAAAAAAAAAAAAAAAAAAATATATATATATATGTATTGTGTTAGACACTTTGAGTATAGATAATTTTGATGAATTTGATGATATAGATATTAATAGATTTTTGCCTTGAATAAAGTTTTAATTTGTTGAAGGAAAAAAATAGGTAAGAATATAATTAAAATATGTTTACATACTATAATAAGATTTGGTAAAAATTATACCAAACGAGTTTTGAAATCTATTGAGAGAAGTATGGGAATGCTTTAAAGAAGTGATATCCAGATTATAGTTGAATGATAAAAATTAACTTCTAAGTATCCATTGTCTTTCCCTTCTTCGTTCAAAAAAGTCTTTTCTGGCTCAGCTCCTGTAGCCCAGTGGCGAGGGTGCCAGCCACATACACTGGAGCTGGCAGGTTCGAACCCATCCTGGGCCTGCCAAACAACAATGACAACTGCAACCAAAAAATAGCCAGGCATCGTGGTGGGCACCTTTAGTCTTAGCTACTTGGGAGCTGAGACAAGAGAATCACTTAAGCCCAAGAGTTTGAGCAAGTTGCTGTAAGCTGTGACACCATCCATGGCACTCTACAGAGGGTGACATAGTGAGACTCTGTCTCAAAAAAAAAAAAAAGGCTTTTCTAACATATAGTAGGTGTTTTAATAAATTTCCTGTAAATGTATGAGAAACTTATAACATGTCTACATGAGTACATTTATTTTACTTTGACATTAGAATGATAATGATAGCTCTGTATAGTAAGTTTTTTTATCTAGTTGTATGAAATATATACTTTATTCTTCCTTTGATCTGACTTTGTTATTTTTGAGCCTATTCTCCTATTTCCTATTTTAGAAAAATTTGGTATACTCTGAAAAATTCTGAAGAGAGTTTTAGTGAAATTGTCTTTAATTTGTAGATTGCTTTGTAAAATTAGACGGCTATATAATTTTGTGTTATATCACCCCCCAAATAGTACATAGTGCCATTTATCTAATAGCACATTTTTATTTCATTGATAAATATTATTGTTTTGAAGCTTTAGTAATATAAAAATTTTTTTTTTTTTTTGGAGACAGAATCTCACTTTGTCACCCTTCATAGAATGCTGTGGCATATGATGAAGCAACCTCAAACCCTTGGGCTTAAGTGATCCTTTTGCCTCAGCCTCCCAAGTAACTGGGACTACAGGCACAATGCCCGGCCTTTTTTTAGAGACAGGGTCTCCCTCTTACTCAGGCTGGTCTTGAACTCCTGAGCTAGGCAGTCCACTTGCCTTGGCCTCTCAGAGTGTTGGGATTAAAGGCGTGAGTCACCATGCCTGGCCTTTTCTTTCTTTCTTTTTTTTTTTTTTTCTCAGACTTCACAAGCAGAACTTTATTTTTATTTATTTATTAAATCATAAACACATAGATCATGTATACATAAATGCATTTATGGGGTACAATGTGCTGATTTCATATACAATTTGGAATGCTTACATCACACTAGTTAATATATCCCTCACCTTATTTACTGAATTATTGTGTTAAGACATTTATACTCTATACATAATAGATCCTACATGTACCCTTGCAATATGCACCATAGGTGTGGTCCCACCATTCACTCTCCCTCCATCTGACCTCCCCCTTCCCCTTCTTTTTTTCTTAAGATTTTTTTTTTTCCAGCTCAGCGCTTGTAGCACAGTGGTTACAGCACCAGCCACATACTCCGAGGCTGGCGGGTTTGAATCCAGCCTGGGCCAGCTAAACAACGATAACTGCAACAAAATATAGCTGGGCGTTGTGGCAGGTCCCTGTACTTCCAGCTACTTGGGAAGCTGAGGCAAGAGAATTGCTTAAGCCCAAGAGTTGGAGGTTGCTGTGAGCTGTGACAATATGGCACTCTACCGAAGGCGACAGGTTGAGACTCTGTCTCAAAAAAAAAAAAAAAAACTTTTTCTTTTTTTTTTTTTTTTTAATAGAAAAAGGCATGCTGGAAATGAAATATTTTCTAATTGTTGGTGCTGGAGCAAAGAATTCTACAGGCTATTCAATATATTGATTTTATATGCGGGAAATGTAATAAAACTATATTCATAGAAATAAATTATTGCTATTATAAAAATACACATTATATGAACATGATTTTAGAAACTCACAAAATTAATTGAGGGACTTCACACAGCAAATGCAATCAGTGTAACCTGGCTCATTGTACCCTCAGTGATTTCTCAACAATAAAAAATAAAAATAAAACTAGAAACTCATAAAAGAAAATGTGATACCAAATTATTTATTTATTTATTTAAACTTTATTCAAAATAATATGAGGGTACACAATTTAGGTTACATTGTTCTCACTTCCAGGGCAAAGTTGCATATGTAGAAGACCCCTTACCCAGGGATGTGTTATACACCCTCACAATGTGCACATGATCCCGACTCGTGCCCTTCCTCCCTCTGCCATACGTTCTCCCCCCACCCCCTCCCACTTCCCTCGACCCCTGAATTGGACTGTAATAGTGTTTTATTGTTCTTAGGAACATGTAATTGTTTATATATTGATTTCATATTAGTATGGAGTACATTGGATATTCATCTTTCCATTCTTTTGATAATTTACTAAGAAGAATGTATTTCAACTCCATCCAGGTAAATGTAAAATCTCTATCTTTGTAATGGCTGTATAATATTCCATAGTATACATATACCACAGTTTGTTGATCCATTCATGGGTGATGGGCACTTAGGTTGCTTCTATGACTTGGCTTTTATGAATGGAGTGATACCAAGTAATTTAATTTATAATCTCACCAAACTCACATAGCAACTATTTTACATTCTATTGTCTTCTCATCTTTATTAGTGTGCACAGTTTTTATGTAGTTAATTATTTGTGACTAATCCTGAGCTCAAGCAGTCCTCCTGCCTCAGCCTCCCAAGCAGCTGGGACCACTGGCATTGCTACCATGCCTAACCATTTTTTTATGGTAATGGAGTCTCACTGTGTTGCTCATGGTGGTCTTAACTTTTGGCCTCAAGTGATCCTCCTGCTTTGGCCTACGAAAGTGATCACAGGGCCTCCCAAAGTGCTAAGATTATAGGCATGAGCCCTGACCTGGGAAGATGTTTTTAAATCAGCTTCTCAAAGCATTGAATTTAGCTTTTATAGAACAATTAAGTGTTGCCGGATGTGGTTTCTCACTCCTATAATCCTAGCACTTTGGTAGGCTGAGGTGGGGGTATTGCTTCAGCTCAGGAGTTTGAGACCAGCTTAAGCAAGAGCAAGACCCTGTCTCTACTAAAACACACACACACACACACACACACACATATACACATATATATTTATAAATATATATAGTTTTATATATATGTAAATATGTATATAGTTATATACATATAAAACTAGCCAGCATTGTGGCAGGTGCTTGTGGTCCAGCTACTTGGGAGGCTGAGGTGAGAGGATCTCTTGAGCCCAAGATTTTGAGATTGCTGTGAACTGCTATGACACCATGGTACTCTGCGCGGGGCAACATAGTGAGAGTTATGTCTCTATTTCAGGTAGCAGGGGAATTGGTGAAGACAGTCAAGTCTCTGCATAGTCATATTTCAGTGATGTCCATGATTTTAAATAAATTAAATTATTTCAGTGACAAATACAACGTTCATTCCTCGTTGGAGAAAAATAACTCGTTCTTGGTATGCATATAACTTTGGAAAGTGTGCTAGAAAGTAGTATGTTTAGTATACCCTTATGTTTCATAAGTAGTATGTTTAGTATACCCTTATGTTTCATAAGGGTATATTCAGTATGTTTTCTGGAAAAACATAGTCGTGCCCTTAATTCAGGAAATCAATTAAGTATAAGTAAATAAAGAGTGTTTCTACTATAGATTCCTTTATTTTTCATTAGTTATTTACTTATGTTAAATAGAGACAAACTACTAAATCCAAGAGTAATTGTATTTTTATGTGGAGATTGTCATGTAAACATGTAGCCTACAAATTATTGACGTTGTACCATGTCTTTCAGTTTTCATATCTCATCTAGCGATTCTCTTGCCTCCGCCTCCCAAGTAGCTGGGACTATAGGCACCTGCCATAACGCCCAGCTATTTTTTGGTCGCAGCCATCATTGTTGTTTGGCAGGCCTGGGCTGGATTCGAACTCGCCAGCTCAGGTGTATGTGGCTGGCGCTTTAGCTGCTTGAGCCACAGGTGCTGAGCCTGTTTTTTCATTTGTTTATGTGCTGAATTATACTTATAGATTTACGTATATTGAACCAGCCTTGAGACCCTGGGATAAAACTGCCTTGGTCAAGATGTATAATTTGTTTGATGTGTTGCTGGATTCTGTTTGTTAGGATCTTGTTGAATATTTTTGCATCTGTATTCATTAGTGATATTTGGTCTATAATTTTCTTTTCTTGTTGGGATTTGTGAGGCTCAAAAGGAAACAAAAATAAAGGAGGTGTTTCTCACAGAGAAAGAAAGAAAAGAAATTCAGAAAATGGAAGAAAATTCACTAGTACTCCATATAGACAAAAAGAAGTCATACTTTGCTATCAATATTTTAGCCCAAAATAAACAGGAGTCTAAGAAAAGAGAACAAAACTGAGTAACAGCTATTTGTGAAGTGGCAATAAAAGGTGCTGACACTTGGTAACTCACCGTATTTTCCCTATTCTGTGCTTCATAAGTAATTAAGATATTTATTTATTTATTCATTTTATATATATATATAATATATATATATATATATTTTTAATCATAGCTGTGTACATTCGTGCAATCGCCTGTACCCATTAATTCCAGGAAACTCTTAGCAGAATCTTTGGGGTTTTCTAGATAAAAGATCTTATCATCAGCAAAGAGTGATAAATGGTTTGCCCTCTTCTTTTCCTGTGTGGATACTCTTGATTTCCTTTTCTTATCTGATAGCTCTGGCTAGGAATTCAGTACTACATGAACACAAATGGTGATACTAAGCAACCTTGTCTGGTCCCCAGTTCTAAGAGGAATCTATGCCTATTTTGTTAAGTATTCGTATGAAAGGGTGCTGAATATTGTCAAATGCTTTCTATGTCTATTGAGAGGATCATTCCATCTTCGTTTTTACTTCTTTTTAAGGATATAGAATATAAAAGGCAAATATACTATAATTTAATAACTAAAACAGCTAACCCTAACCACACGAAGGGAAAGGCTCCCCAGCATGTCAAACCCGATTTACTGACTGCACAATAGTCAGCTGATATGCATCTAGAGCAGTGATTTTCAAATGGTGCACCCTGAAAAATTTTAAAGATATTAATTAAATTATTTTTGAAAGGAGTTCAAAGCACCTGTAAGTATATTCTTTCATTTGCCCTGGTTTTGATCAACATTATTTAAGTGTATGAGGAAGTTTAACTATAGGTTCAAGTATGCCATCAGATAAAAAAGGTTGAAAAAACTGACCCAGAGCAATAAAGGAAAACAAGTAGTTAACTGATTCTCATCTGACAGAATTTAGCATACCAATGTTCAATAAAGTATACATTTTTTCTTTTTTTACTTAGAGTTTTAGGATGATACAAAATCAAAAGTGAAATTTCCAAGAGAAAGTTGATTAATGCAAAATTTAGACTCAGGTGAAAATTACAATTAGAAACATATATCTGGATTGAGAGTACAGAATTGAGTTAGATTTTCAATGAACTTGCTAAAGAAGCAACAAAATGGAAAATTAGAAGGCTGAAGGATGACAGCCATGCTTCACTATCATCAACTCTGCATATGACCTTTTGCTTGTTATTTCATTTTTTGGTGATTAATTTTTCTTCTTGTATACTAAGGATTCTGAGAGTTTTTCTATCATGAGATGGGTTGAGATAGTGTAGGTGAAGTATTATTCAGTACTTGGCATTTAATATTTATTTTTGAAAATAGAGTCTTGAGTTCCTGAATATTCTTATTTTTAGGCCAGTTCCAAGATTATTTTATCACTGACTAATAACATAATGCTTTATCATATTTTTCTTTTAAAATTCATTTTTCTTTTCATTGGCTCAAGATTATATTTATGAAGATTACTTTGAATATGTGAATATTCAAAAATTTTTTTCAAAGGGTGTCACCCATGGCTCACTGGGTAAAGCACCGGCCACATACACCAGGTCTGGTGGGTTTGAACCCAGCCCTGACTTGCTAAAAATAAAAATAAATAAATAAATAAATAAATTTCTTCAAATAATTTATATCTTGTACTAGACGAAATTTTTAAAATTTTAACTAGTTATTCAAAGCTCTCTAAAAGATTTCCTTCATTTTGTAATATTATGCTCCATTTCTTCCCCACCCATACTCAACACTGAGATTGGGCTGTCCACCATGCACAGGCATAACACAGTTTTATCTGCATTCTTCTATGTATGATTATTTTTTCTTTTTAAAATATATTCCAACTGTTCCTATGAAAATTGCCCAAGGTTTCTTCTTTTCATAACCCATCTTGAAATGTGCCTCTGTACAACCTCTTAGCATTTATTTGTATTTGCATTACTTTTATTTACAATTGCTCTCATCGTATTGTGATTTTTAGTGCTGTTCAAAATGGATAAGAATTATAAATAACACATTCTATTTGGCCAGGTGGGAAAGCTACCATGAATGGAAAGAAGGCAACAAGAAGGTAAGTTTCTGCTGAACATAAAGGAGAAGTTAGTAAGAGTAAAAAGGAGACTGTATCTTGGGAGAGTAAGAATTCTAAAATATTGGTTGTGTGACCAGTTGGCAGGGGTATAGTAGATGCTATTAAACCTATATTTTAGCTGATCTCAAGGTTTTTTAAAAGGATCTAGAATTTTGATTTTCAATTCTATTGAAGTTCACAGTTTTAGTGGCCATAAATGCTGAGGCCAGATACTAACATGCAGTGCTATGTAACATCACATGGAAATGGATGGTTAGAATGGAAGAGAAAGAAGTCCAGCTTAGTTGCATTGCAAAGTCAAAGGAATTGAGTGCGTGTATATGTGTGTGTGTGTGTGTTCTTGCCTTCTCTTTCTGCTTGTAGGAAATACTGGAACAAGTAAATTATATATTTTATCAGTTTATTATATAACATTAACACTTTTTGTGAGATATCATTTAGTAACAAGTATCTTGATTTTTTCTCTTGAAAATAGTGATCTGCTTTGACTAACTTGACAGAAATGTTAGTACATGGGTCATTGTTTGACAAAGAAAATGCAAATTATTCAGAAATACCAATAATAGTTCTTATTTTTACATAATACTATAGTTCACACATAATGACCCTGAGGTTCTTTGTAATAAGTGCTATTTGTCAAAAAACTGAGTCGGCTGTATATTTGAAATTCAAAAGACAAATAGCTTTGAAGCAATAAAATCAGGGTCAATTTTACAGGAACTTATTATTTTATAATATATTCTTGGTTTCAATAAAGAAAATAAAAAGATATTATCATTACTTTACCATCTAAGAAATCACTTAGCAAATACACATAATAAAAGTGAACTTTTAGCAATATTTGCAATTGTACTAAGTTAAGAACAGAAGCCATATCAATGGGAAAAAATGCATTTAACTGAATACTTAATCAAAAAGTTTAAATATGTGCAAGGTTAATGCATGTAAAGATTTTATATTTTCATAAAACGCAAACACTTGAACCCCCAAAAGAAAGATATACAAATCATATATGTGTCTTACCTAGCTAGGTATCAATACCTATCTAATATTGTGTATGTGGAAAGCAGGGCATAAATTTCAAAATAAAACTAAAATTAATTATAATGAAAAGCAAACCCAGTATAGACATTTACTGCTAAATTGTTGATAATTCTTGTAATTTGAGTATAAACATCTAATTCAAGTAAAAATATCTAATATATTTGAACAGTAAGTTGAATATTATCACAATTGTTAAGAAGCAAATCAAGAAGGTCATTGTTTAAAAGAGATAGCCTAAGTTACTCTTCTACAAAGGTTTTGGCCTTTGCTCTAGTGCACTTTGACAAAGAGAACTTACAACTTTGACTCAAACTGTTCAAGACCAATTCATATAACCAAAACATTTTTACTCCATAATATTCTGAAATAAAAATAACACCCCCACATTTTCTGCCTCTCGCCCCCTATCGTTAGGTTCTCCGTTTAGCCTTTTTGCTTTCTCACTGCCTGCAAGGCTCCTTTCCTTCCTAAGGTCTGTGTATTTTCTTTTCCTGTAGTTTCCCTTAAAAGGAAACGACATATACTTTTAATATAGCCACAGTAGAAAGAAAAACCTTCTCAATCCCCCCCCGAACTGTAGGCTTTCAATAGTTTATTTTTTTTAATTACATATTGGATTCTTTATCCAAATACTGTGTGAAACTCCAAGAAGGCAAGAATGTCTCTCTGACCACTACTGTTTGCTCAGTAGCTATTTCAGCAATTAGTTACTGAGTGAATACATGTGAATCATGTGCTATAGGAATGTGTCCTATCCCATAACACTGGTATTAGGTAGCTAATTTGTGCTCTCTCAGGTCCAACCACAGTAACTTACTTCTTGTTTCCTTAAACATGCCAACTGCAATCTTATTACAGGGTCATTCCATTTCTCTTTCTTCTGACCACACCTCCTTCCTCTGGGTACGATTCACTATCTCACTTTCATCAGGAATTTCAGTTGTTCTCCATACCACTTTAATCCATGAGAAAAAAAAAAAAAATCATTAATTTTGTTTAGTGTCTTTATTCCCTTCCTGTAATGAAGGCTAGGGCAAGGGTTGCTGTCTTATTTAGTCACGGCTATATCTCCAATGCTGGACAGTGGTAGAGGATTAATAAGTATTTGCTGATGGAATGGCTGATCACATGAAAACATTTCACTTAATTAGAAAGAAACTCTTCTCAACTAGCAAAGTGACATAACTCAGTAATTGGACATATAAATGTAGAAAAATAAACTAAATAACCACTGATACTTTCTTCAGTTGATTTATCCTAGTGCTGAAGCACGGAGGAGATAAAATGTCTTTGTATCACTGCATAATTATGACTAAAATAATTTTAAGTTTCACTATTTAATATCATCATTTTATTCTTTTCTCTAAAGAAGTATTTTTATAGAAAGTTTGAATAGAACTGTATAAACAGCTGCCCTTTTTCTTAACAATAAGTTGATTTAAGTTTTTTTTCTTTTTGGCATAAAGAAAGTAAATGTGATTTTAAATGGTGTATAATAACCTACTTCTTTTTCATCAAAAAATGTGGCATAACAAGTTGTATAAGCTATTTACTAGGAAGATTATTTTATGTATGCTTCTGTTTTTGTTATATTTTTATTGCAGTTATTTATTTATTTATTTTTTTAAGTGGGAAAACTGTTTTGTCTCTTTTCTGAGACTATACAGTGGAAATGATCTCAGATTTTGGCCCGGTGTCCAACATTCCCATGCCTGTCATTTTCTAGCCAGGTGACCTTGGATCATTCAGAGCAAACCTTCTTGTTTTCATCTATAACGTGTGGACACCTGCTCAGCCTTCTTCACTAGGTGGTTATGAAACCAGAAAACTTAGTTTCTCAAAAGTTGAATGAAATAGCATTGGCAGGCATTGGGATATTACTGGGTCCAGAGATATGACAAAAATAAAGGATGAAATGATAAAATGTATGCTTTTCACAATAATATTTTTATAAAGATATTTTCTTTAATTTTCTAATAGGTAATCTCTATTTCCTTTTGGTAGTAGTAAAACATTCTATTAGAATATGATCAAAAGAAGTTAGTTGTCTTCTCTTTTTTTTTATATAGTCTAATTTTATTTTTGAATTTTCTTTGGTGAAAAATAATTCTGTAAACTCTATCTCAGTCTCTCATATTTTATTTACTTATTTTAAATTTAAAATATATATGAAGCCACAAGGTGTGGGAACAACTAAGTTAACATATGTGCTATACAAATTCTGACACCTGGGCCTGACAAGTTAGAGGTATCGGCAGGAGAGATGGTTTTTATTCTGCATTATGACCTGGGGCAATTCACTTATTCCCTCTGTATCTTAATCTGTTTCTATGTCATGAAGCAAATGGATTCAAGAATTTTGAAAATGCCTTCTGGTTTAAAACTTATAACTAAATAATTCTATGTATATTAGTTTCTATCTTGATGTTTTAAAATTCCAACAAAGTATTGAGTCTGTGATCTAAAAGACAGTAAGGCATTTTGATAATAACCTTCCATAAAATTCTATTTTGTCATTGATTGGGGCAGCAAAGATCATATTGCACTCTGGAAACAAATGTTTTAAATAAATATGACAAGCTCAGGATTATAACAAAGCAGAGCAAATAAACACAAAAAAACCTTGCACACTTTTTTTAAGATAGACCATCATTCAAGTCAAAGATTGAAGTCACACTGAACTATTTTCCATTCATAAAGCTATTTTCCTCAAGATCAACTGTTAATCATTCATCTCTTTAGATGACATTGACTTTTAACCAGACACTGCTAGCTTCTAAAGCTCCATATAGGGTTTCAATCAGAGTGATTGTGTAACCAGAAACATGAAAGGGTAATAGCAATTAACCTTCCTCAGTTTAAAATGGAAAATTGAAAACATCAACAAGAAAGTTTGAATCTGTAGGTCAGACATGGCAATGATCACTTTCATTAAATTTTTATGTTCATACTCATTGAAGAAACATGTTTCATTTAAATAATTTTATAAAATTAATTTTGAGAGTGGAGCACTTAGAATGAGTCAGTGCTTTGATATGACATTTTATTTTTCTTTCCCTTTAGCCATATTTATAGATGTGTGTGGAATGAGTGGTAACAAGAACAGTCATTTGTTCTACTTAACAGTGATCCTTTAATGCCCCTGGATAAACGGTAGAGACGAGATACTTAGCTCCCTCTGTTTCCAGGTTGTACATGGGGGTTGGTAAATGATCAAAAATCACTTACTTTTTTCTCTTATCACACTATGGCCAGTTTCATAGAGCTGAAATACTGGTGCTAAAGACTAAATGGAACTTAACAAGATGGTACAGCCACACACATATTAGCCACAAAACTTAAAAAGATACCTAAAGAAATAAAGAACTGTGACCTGGTACAAAATATTGACTCCATACATCAAATGCAAAATATTTCGAATGTCTGACATACAACTAGAATGTATGCATATTGACATACAGTTATGCATGTTAATTTTCTCCTCAGACAGATATAGTGAAAAATTATACCCTGAGAATTTAAGTAAAATCAAGATTTTCCTTGATTCTTAATTTGACTATAAATGTTTGGGAAATTACCTAAAAATATCCCACTTCACAATGAATTTTAATATAAAATTTATAGGACTGATCACCTGTTAAAATATTTCATCTCAGGCCAATTAGTTCATGGAATGATATAGAAGTAAAATTTTGAAGTACCTATCAAGAGGAAGTAAAGTTCTGGAATATATTTGGTACAAGAGACTAACCCAAACCCCATGGTACTTGAAAAGCATTTATAATACTGATAAATGAAGGTGATGCTCCTTCCTTTTATCCAAAAATCTAAGTGTCTCATGAAAGCCACTGCCTGTAAATAATTTTATTAGTTACAAAATGACAGACAACTTAGCAAGTAATATATTTTAGTTTCATAATTCATATGGAATCAGAAATGACCCTGTATAGCCAGGGCAAACTTATATAGGAGAACAAAGCAGGGGCATCACTTTACCAGAGTTCAGGCTATCCCACAAAGCTATAGTAACCAAAACAACATGGTATTGGCACATAAATGGAGATGCAGAAACAACACAAATGGATAAATGGGACCAGATCAAATTAAAAAGCTTTTGTATAGACAAGAACACAATAAAAAAAAAAACCAAAGAATAAGAGAAAACATTCACAAGCTGTACATCTGATAAAGGACTGATAATCAAAATCTACAAAGACTCAACAAATCAACAAGAGACAAAAAATCCATTAAAAAGTGGGCAAAAGATATGAACAGAAATTTTTCAAATTAGGATATACTAATGGACAAAAAACTCATGAAAAAATCAAAACCACAATGAAATATCACGGAACTCCCATGAGAATGACTCACATTAAAATGTCCCAAAACAATGGATGCTGGTAGAAATGCAGAGAGAAAGTAACTTTTATACACAGTTGGTAAACTTTTATACACAGTTGGTAAAACTGCAAACAGGTACAAGCTCTATGGAGAATTGTATGGAGATACCCCAAGGAACTGCACCTGTTTGCAGGTGTCTTTTTTTTAAAATGCCTCCCCCCCCCCCCCGTGACCTACGATTTTATGTAGCAATCTCACTGCTGGGTATGTACTCAAGGGGAAAAGGCGGCATTTTATAAAAAAAGACACCTGCACTTGAATGTTTATAGCAACACAATTCACAATTGCAAAGACATAGAAATAACACTAGTGCCCACCAATACATAAATGGATTAATAAAATGTGGTACATGCATACTATGAAGTACTACTCAGCAATAAGAAATGGCAATCTATGCTTTTGAACAATCTGTATAGAATTGGAAACCATTCTTCTAAATGAAAAATCACAAGAATGGAGAAACAAACGCATGTACTTAATACCAAATTGGAAGTAATTGATCAACACTTAGGTGAACATAGGCAGTAAATCTCAATGAAAATTAAGCTGGGGGAGGATGGAAGAAGGGATAGGGAAATTCACACCTATTAGATACTGCACATGCTATCTGGGTGAAGGACATACTTACCTATATAACTTTGACTTACTCTGTACAAAAATTAAATATGTAAACAAAATGTGCATACCCAATATTCTGAAAAAAAAAAAAAACACACAAATTAAAAAATAAAAACAGATAAAATTCCAAAGACGGAATTATAAAATGAAGTACCAGAAAGAAACTATAAATGTTCATTTTCTACTTGAAGTAGATCGTTTGCATTGATTTGGTCTCAAAGGAAAAAGAAAGTGAACTTGAGGATTATTAGGACCATATGTTTTTTATTGTCTTTCTGGTCTATGGAACACAGTGATCCTAAGATGAAAGTCTCAGGATATAAGTTGAATGACTGACTCAGAACATAAGAGATAGGGAAATGTCAAATGACCTATTCAAAACAGATATCTGTTTATAAAATTAACCATGGTATTCTGGTAATAGGAAGCCCAGATTTGTACATCAGTTTTTAAACACACTTTTTCCACAGATCAACTTTGGAAAGTACAAATACATATTAGTACTTCACTGTGATATTAATTCTTCACCATTTGAGACTAAAATTTTGATGTGCTTTATATTTTGGTGAAATTTGTCTGTTTATTTTCAAAATTTTTGTAGTACCTAGTTTTCCATTTTGTTTAGTATTTTTAAGTAAAATAAGTAATACTTAATCCTCAAGGTGATGTTAAATTTATATCAAAGTCATAGTGTAAATGACTAATTATAATTAATTATGTGACAGCTACTACTCTGAAAGATAATCTTAGTAAGTTTTCAAGATAAGTATTCAAATAATTATTATAGACCAGTTTTGATGTTAATTATAATATTTTAAAAATTGTCCCAAGCTTTTGCTTAATTCTGTCCAACTGTGACCAACCAGCTACCCCAAAGTTTCCATATGTTACTCACATTACCTATAGTAGTTGTACTGAAAGATGAAAAGATAGTTAAAATTTTTATTATACAGAGAATTTTGTCTTTAGTTAAAATTACTTTATTGCTAATCTTTTGACTTTACCTTAAATTGAGAACTTAGAATAAAGAAATATATTGGTAATTTTTTCAGGACTTTTTTGTAAATATAACAGCTTATTCATTTCTTTAAATGTATTATCCTCATTTGATCGTTGTCTAGGTTACAACATTAAATTGTCAGGCACATTATTTAATGAATAGAAAGTCTCTTATACATTGGACCTATTTCTCAACATAATTAGAGTACTGATGTTGATTACTAATGTAGAGCTGCTAGATAGATTTTTAAATGGATATTTTCATGCTTTAAGTTGACTAGCAATGTCAAGTCATTGATCCAATGCTGGTTTTCCCCTCTATTTCCCCTTCAAAAATCATCTAGCACTTTACAATATTAAAGTAATAAAATTGTTGATTACCCAAAGGAATGCCGTGAAAATAGATCATTAAGCACAGTTGAATCTGAAATATCTTGTATCTATTCCTGTACTTCCACCTTACTAAAATGATATCTAAGTATTTTTAAGACATAACCAGAAATTTTGACTCTACTTCTACAGGTTTCATAAAAAGAATTCTTAATTTTCTCCTAGTCATTAACTCAAAGGGGGTGGGGGGTTGAATCTTTGAGAAAAGTATAGAATAACAGACAATCAGTTAATCTGCTATGGCCCTAGTATTGACTTTTACTAGTAGTAGCGCTGTATGGCTAATAATATGAAGCCAATTTGTTCCCCCAAAATCCTATTTACCTGTCAGACTTCTCTCATAGGAGGAATCTATTTATTATATATACTATAAATCATATATTTGGTTAGAAATGATTCAAAATATTTGGAATTGAATAGTCATAACATCATTTTCTTTTCCTTGTATCACATTTAAGTTCATTTATTTTTATTCAACTTTAATGAGAGTACTGTCTCCAAGTTTGAATAGCTCAATTCTGAGACTGCAAAAATCCAAAAGAAAAAAGCAAATGCTGTTATTTATGGCATATTCATCCACAAACTTTATTCTCTATTGTTATAAGACCCTCTCACTACCTACAGACAGGTAGAAGAGCATAGCCTAATAAAGAACCGAGACATTTATGCATTCAGAAAGTTAGCTTACTATTTTCCATTATGAGACTATTTTCTTTTAAACCTTAGGGCATAGAAAACAAGTTACTATTTGAAAAGTTGACAATTTTGGCTCTATTAAGGTAGAAACAGCTACCTTCGAACATGAGAATGAATAATAAAGTCTCTTCAGACTTAACACTGGAGGGCAGAAAAAGGAGGTTGGCAAAACATATATTTATTATATGATACAAAGAAAATAGTTTGGCATAAATGAAAGCCATGAATAGGAATTATTCTTCCCATTTAAAGTTTCAAAGTGTTCTACATAATCCATCATACTTTGGAATCTTCTTTTAGGCAATATAGTTTGAAATATTTCTTTCGGGGAAAAAAATCTGTAAGTATTATTCTTAAGTGCTGTGGTTTGAATGAGTCCCCAAAGTTTGTTTGTTGGGAACTTATTCCCCTATACAACAGTGTTTAGAGGCAAGACCTTTAATGGGTGATTAGGTCATTAGGGCTCTACCCTCACAAATAGTTTAATGTCTGTACAGAGGGAGTGTTTTTGTTGTTGCTAAAGTGAGTGTGTTGTGAGAGTGTGTTTTTCTCCCTCTTCTTTTCTATCTCCATACTCTCCTGCCTGTCCATCTTTCAGCATGAGACGACACAGCAAGAAGGCCCTTCACTCACTTGGGCTCCTGGACCTTGGAATTCCCAGCCTCCAGGACTGTTAGCTAAACAAACTAGAATTGTTTATAAATTGCTCTGTTTGTGGTATTCTATTATAGTAGCATAAAATATAGTAAGACAATAAAGAAAAGTATTCCTTGACAGTACATTAGTAACCCGAGGTACAGATAAGTAAAAATGAATAAAAAATTACACCAATGTAAAATTGTGAATGAATGCAATAAATCTTAAATTTTGTCATGAGAATAATAATAAGCCAACACAGGTTTGTAATTTGCAATAGATTTAAAATTACATATAACACTATATTCACTAGGTTTCTTGATTGGAGAGGAAAAGCTAAACTGACAATAGTGCACTAGAAATTGTACATAACCTATGGTTCCTCTTATGAGGTATAGACCACAGCAGTATCTATATCAAAAGTGGAAAAGAGACTAGAAACACCCGCACACACCGTACACTACCTGTGAGCACTCATGTGATGGGTACCTTTGAGATATGACACCACAACATCTATGATTACTTATATAGTAAACTAGCAGCATTTCAAAATAAAGAAATTTAGCCTTGTTGAAGACTTATCTATTTTCTTTTCCTAGAAGAAATTTCCTAAGCACAAAGAATGACATCAGCACATCAGTATTTTTTCCAGCTGGATCCAGGCCTTGTGCAAAAATTTTCAAAAGACAAAGATGGTGCCAAAAGAGCAATTAAACAAGATTTGGTTTGGAGATTGTTTCTTCTGTGTGTGTCAATAATCAATATAATGGCCAGGCAAGGTAGCTCATGCTGGGAGGCAAAGGCCAGTAGATTGCTTGAGCTCAGGAATTCGAGATCACCCTGAGCAAGAAGGAAGGAGACCCTGTCTCTACGAAAAATGGAAAAATCAGCAATCATTGAGGTGGGCGCCTGTAGTCCCAGCTACTTGGGAAGCTGAGGCACAAGGATTGCTTAAATCCAGGAGTCTGGGTTACTGGGAGCTATGATGCCATGGCACTCTACCCAGAGCAACAAAGTAACTGAATATCTTGGTTTTTATTTTTACTATTATTATATATACAAATTAATATATTAAATGACTGATCTGGTATAATGCATATTTATGCCAAACCTATTTAAATCCTTATTTTCACATCCATTATACCACAGTATCATGATTACATGGATTGCTGTGTTCTACTTAACAGAAAAATATTATTCATGTCAGAAAAAAATATTTAAAAATTTTTGAAGCAAAAGGAACTCTTCTAGAAGCAAACTAACCAAGAAAGGAGTTGCCTCATCTCTGTTCTAAATAGTATTTGAGTGACTTTAAGAGTTTATTCATCTTCAAAAGATGACTAACCTTTTAGATTGTGCCTGCACTAAAAAAATTTGGCACAATGATTTTGGAATGAGCCAAGTTCTCAAAGCACAATTACATGCTATTATTTTTTCCATCTTAGGTTAGACCCATAATCAAATTGGAAATCTATAGTCAGCGATAAAGGAACACTGAGACAATTGTCCATATCATTCAAACCAAAGAAACACTTTGATTTGAAAGTCTGTATCTAAATGATGGGGTCCAGAGTACTTCTTTAGTTTGAATGATTTGGATAATTGTTTCAGTTTTCCACTTCATCTTGCTAACATAAATTGCCCAAAAGCAAATGTCTGAGCTACCATGTTCATTCAGTGCTGTGAAAATATGTACATATTTGTGGCATATCAAGCTTGTAAATATTTAAAGGAAAATAAAACTGAAAACTACGAAAGGCATCATTTACATATTTTCAATACCTCCTTTACAGAAAATAAATTAGAGTATGCAGGTTCGCACATGTTCACTAAATTGGATTTCAGTGTAGCTATTTATCACTAAACTACTTCTGCAAATTAAACAATTCTTTAAAAAAAAATGACGATCACAAATGATTAGGGGAAAAAGCCAATAAAATCTTCTAAATTAAACATGATTAAAAAAAAATAAACTCACTTAGGCCCCCTAGTTACCATAATAAAATATTCATAAGTTGCAGAGTCAGAACACAGGAAGAAACGTGTATCTACGCGTTGTCATGCTCCTCGTAGGTGACTTCACTGTTTTTGTTGCCGCACATTCTGATTGCTAACCTAACTACGCCAACTGCACTTAGCAAAGTGGATCATTGTACTTGTTTTAGTCTTGCTTTGAAAAGCTTAAGTTCTGATCTTTGCCACAAGCACTAAGGCAATCAAGGCTGATGAATGACGAGAAATGGTTTCTTTATTCCAGTCCTCACTGAATAGAAGGTTTCCATTATCTCATTCAACATCTTCACTCTATCAACTTGACAGGGGCAGGCAGTGCCACACTTCACCGCTTTCACTTTGGAGCAGTATTCTACTTATCCGTGTCTAATATGAAAGAAAAAATGAAAAATAATAAAGTCTGGAGAAAACTTGTTTGCACACATATAAATGCCACCTTTCTTTCTTCTGTTAATTGTTGTTCCACTTTACTGGGAGTGTGATCATTTAAAACAAAGCCGCAGAATAAAAGTTCATAGACGAGGGAGCCCAATTTCTAAGGTGTTAGGGAAAACAAGCCAAGCTTTACTAGCTGTAGTGAAAAAAAGAAAGCATTATCTTTTTTGATCCTAATGGATATGGTACAGATGTATACTTTTCAAGGACTGGATAGCATCTTAGCTGCCTCCTGCAGCTTTGTTCAGGCAACTTGGCAGCTCAGAAACTCACTCACCATGCACACATAGTGGGATCGTGGGAGGAGCACCTCCGCCCCTATCTGTGAGTATTGTCTCTATGGAGCAGAAAAGCAGGCTGGAAAAAAGGCAAGGTATGAACTGCACTTTCTTTGGCAGCCAGTCAGACTAGAAGAAAAACCTCCAAGGTAACAGGATAAGAGGTCAGAAAGAAACTTTTTTAGAACAAAAAAATGGGGAAACCATGAAAATTATTTGGGCATTAATTACCCGAAATGGCCATTTACAACATTGTATTCACTGCCAGAATTTTCTTAACGCTGCAAAGACAGATTTTAGTGTGCATAGATTACATTCTATGCAGGAAAAGGGTCTGGCCTCTAAAAATCTGGAATAATGAGTCCTGCACAAGAGCTTGGCCACTCGGCTTGGCAGAGCTGAATCACACACAGGGCAGGGAACTTTGGGGAAACTGAATCCATACCACAAGGGAAGTCAAGTTTCCTCTATCCTCTTTTGTCCTTCGTACATTTTTATGTATATTTGTAATAACTGCACCAGTGAAATAAAGATCTTTTTTAAATGGAAGGAATCACACATGTTTTTAGGAAAAAGAGCATCGTGTTCATACTAACAGCAAGCTCTCCAGGCTATAATATGACATATTTTGTTGAGTTCATGTTTGTAGAGTAGCAGTAGTTTCTTATTTCATTTTATTTCAGTTTGTATCACTACAAAGAAAAAAAGTTCTTAGGAAGACAAAATAGTTATAAAATAAGCACATGTAACAGAAATCACTTAAACTAAAATCCTCTTGATAAGACTAGTGAAAGAGAATAAGCCAAAGGGTACCACGTCACCAGGTAATGACTGGGATCTTCTGGACACTACCTGGCCAGTCAATAGAATATTCTATAAGTCTATTTTCCCATTTGACAATGAGAAGAAAGAACTCAAAACTATATTTTCAGCTATTAAAAAATACTTCTAACTACCTTCAAAACTTATAGAATAGACAAAAGAGGGATAAACAGACCCTACCAGAAGGGAAAAATTGATGTCTAATTTTTGCCATTTCTCTCCTTTTTTCTTAGGTATGTTCCTGGTTGGGTTGTATATTTTTGTGCTGCCTTAATCATAAACATTAATCCAGGTAATTTCATAGCCATAATAGAATATATTGTATAGATGTATTGATTAATATATTATTAATTCATGCAAAATAGTAAATGTGTCCTGTGGAAAACATTCAGACACTAGTATTTTCAAGTATTTTTCACCACTTATCAGTAAAAGAATTCTGTCCCTTCAGTGTTTTATAAATATTTTGGGACCCAAGGTAAAAACATTCTTAACCCTACAAAATAACAGGGTGGTTACCAGCAGGTATCTGACTGAGTTTAAAACCTGGCCGTGCCATCTACTGGCAGATTGACTTTAGGCAAGTTGACCATCTTGCTCTTTAATTTTTTTTTTTTTTTTTTAAATCTATAAAATGAGACTGTCTAATTGAGATAATATTTGTGGAATGATTAGAACAGTGCCTGGCATATGGTGAATTCTCTATAAATCTTGGTAAAAGAGAGTACATTTTAGAATATAATTGTTAATAAACCATGATAAAAATGTATCTTTTTTCTTTTTCCAAGAAGCCAGGTAACAGAAGAAAAAGTCAAACCACACAAAATGAGCATACCTATTTGTACAATGTGCTAAAATAGTTCAGCATCAGCAGTACAGGCACCAACACAGTTATAAATTGGCAGGTTTGCACTAAATGCGCTGTTAGGATTTTAATATATTGGTAATGAGGCTTTATAATTTAACAAACCCTAGTGTTAATTAAAATTAGACTTTGAAAATATTAAAAGGACTTGCAAATAATGAGATTTCTGTAAGAATGAAGATATTAATTGAGAAATCTGTAGAGTTAAATGATTTATTTGGGGGACAGAGATATTTTATACCACTTTGTAGAAAGTCAATATCCAAAAATTCTTTTTCTATTAGTTTAGCTTAGGCCTCTGGCCTCGGAGTTGCAGGTTTTCATGAATAGGAGTGCTTAGTTTCCACAGGTACATTCCTCTGGCAGATTTATATGCCTCATAAAAGCTTTATATAGCTCATAAATGCAGACTTTCAATCCTACAGGTACGGCTGATCTGGAAATTTTATTTTATCTTTCAGCCTGATGAAAACAACATATCCTTGTTGGAAGATGCTACTGTGAATGGCAAAGCATTGGTATAAAAATAGAGAAGAGTGATCCTGATGAAAAAGGAGCTGGGAAAGTAACTGTGAAGTAGCAGTCCACAGGGAAAGAGGAAGCTGCTAACCAGAAGCTGCAGGAGAGGAGAGACTCACGGTGAGAAACCAGAGGAGCAAGTACTATCGCGTGAGAAAACAGAACCAGAAAATGGAATCACAAATCAAGCGGAAAGGGAACGGGCTGGAAACCTGCACTGCACATTCAGATTGCCTATGATGATATGTGCTAATTCTCAGGACAGTCTAGGTACTTTGAACACACCAGGACAATGTGATTCTGAAAAAATTATTAAGAAGCTGTTAATATTTTCAAAATATCTGTTACATCTAAAGCAGATTTTTCAAGAAATGGAGATAGATTAACAGACAATAGTAAAAGCTTATTACTAATGCAGTGAAATAGAAATAGCATGTATGGTATTTATCTGTGTAGGACAGTAGGATTCAAAGTAGGGGAAGTGTCAAAGAGACTAGGTAAGGACTTATTTTGGCAGTTCTGCAAGAAATAAATCCTGCAGTAGGTGCTGGCAGCGGGAATGCAGCAAATTATTGGGATGTATTTTGAATGTGAAATGACATATGTGGTGCTTGATACATGCCAGAACTTTGCTAAGAGCTTTGCTTATATCATTTCATTCAATTTTCACAAAGATCCAATAAGGTAGATATTTCTATTTTATAGAAAGCAAATGGATTTGTAGAGGGTTAAGTTAAATTATCAAGGCAACCAAGATTTCTGTATCAGCTATTTATTCCACAAGGAAAGCTGGCAATAGTTGTGGTTGAGCAAATCCAGCTCATGTTCATTAACGGAGTCATGTTGTATCCACCCACCATGACAATCTTAGAAGTTTGACATCAGACTCTGTATTGTAAATTCCATGCTAACTGCACTATACATGGGGAAATGGAGGATGGCGAGGAATCAGAGGATCTTCAAGATTCCATTCTAAACAATTGGATACATGTCAGTGCTTTCTACTATTAACAGTAAAAAACTAAACATTTAGGCATGGTCATGATGCAAATTATATTATGCAAATGCCATACTTGATTATGAGTTTTTATATTTTTTATATTTGTTCCTCTTAAATTTATAGAAACCCAGTAGGATATGAAAAGTGACTTCACACTTTGCAAACATGCCTTTTGTCCAGGAGCCTGACCTGTGGGAACCACATTAAGCCTTGGGTGTGGCTTCTAGGTGAGACCTGTCAGTGGAATGCACTGAAGACAGTGTGGAAGAAAGAGAGGAACATCAGAAAATATATTTACTCAGCTGACACACCCCTCTGTCAAAATTCAGAGCTCCTACCAGGTGGCACTTCATGCTTCACTGTCTCCCCTGTATTCCATTCGTGTGTTTCTTCTCTCGTCCTTTCAGGTATCAGAATGGCCAGGCCTCCTATGTCACTAAGTTGTACTGCACTATTATTCTGATCTCGCCATACCCCTCTAATATTTATGAATGAAGCCTTATGATATTATGAAATACATATTTATTTTTTGTGTCCATTTGCTGGAACACAGCTCCTAAAATCCTTGGTATCTCTGAAATGATGACTGTCTTTTGTATGTTAATGAGTCAAAATTTTCACAAGGTTTCAATTAGGTAGATATTTCTAGAGTGCCCCTAGATAGCTGGTGGCTGGTCACGAGAAAGACCTATACACAATTAGAGGGTTGGTATTATTAATGCTACCCCCTCCAATCTCTGGGCAGAGGTGAAGGGCTAGAGGTTCAGTTTATCATCAATGAGCAGTGATTTAATTAATGATGGATACTTAATAAAGCCTCCAGAAAAACCCAAAAGGACCAGGTTACAAGAGTTTCTGGATTACTGAATGTGAGGAGATACATGGAGAATGGCACATCAGAGAAGCCATCAAAGCTTTGTGCCCCTTCCTACATGCCTTGCCCAATGCATGGCTTCTGTCTGACTGCTCATCTCTACCCTTTGTACTGTCCTTTATAATAAACACAAAAAGGTGAGCTCTGTGAGCCTCTTTAGCTCTGTGAGCACCAAGGCAGCTGTGGTGGGAAGTCAGCTTTACAGCTAGTGATCAGAAGTACACCTGTGGACTTGTGATTAGCATCTGAAGTGGAGGTAGTCTTAGAGGACTGAGCCTTCAACCTATGAGATTTGATGCTGTGTTCAGGCAGATAGTGTCAGAATTTCATTATAAAACACCCAGCTGGTGTCTACTGGAGAATGTCGTGTCAGAAGTAATGGGTGGAGTGGTTTATGAAAGCAGAAAAATCACTTTGTTATTAATTATGTTGCTGGCATAATTGTTGTTCCTATTTTTAACAAGCCTTTATTAAAAAATTATTCTCAAATTTCATATTTTGATTACCAAAATTATCCAATCTGTTTCATGAGAGGACTCTGACCTATGACATTTTCTCATTTGTAATTAAATAATTAATTTATGTAGACAGAGTCTCAAGATGTCACCCTTGGTAGAGTGCTGTGGCATCATAGGTCACATTAACCTCCAATTCTTGGGCTCAAGCGATCCTCTTGCCTCAGTTTTTCTATTTATAGTAGAGACAGAGGTTTCACTTTTTGCTCAGGCTAGTCTCAAACCCATGAGCTCAAGTTATCCGCTCACCTTGACCTCCCAGAGTTCTAGGATTACAGGCTTGAGCCACTGCTCAGGCCCTCATTTGTAATTTATATTTAAGGAAGCTCTAGGCCACAGCTAGTAAATTCAGTTCAGTTTGAGAAGTACATGAGAGATAACTAATCAAGAAAGAGAACGATGCAGCAAACTTGAGGACATGGTGGCAAAATGTTTTACAGAGGAATCTTAAAAGTTCTAGAATTTCATGAGTTCAACACAGAGAAAGGATGTGATAGGTAGAGAGCCTCCTATAAAAGATAAAGGAAGGTTGAGGGAACACAAAGAGACCTTGGTAGATGCTTTATAAGGAATTAGGACTGGTGGAAAGTGAACTTATAAAGACTTCGAGGAGACTAAATAATGAGGAAAAAAGAGTGGTCATCAAGGCATTGAACTATAGGATTATACCAGGAACATAAGTCTGAATGTGTGGAACATTTAACTTGATTTCCCAAAGCCTGATCACAATCACACAATAACTTTGATTTTAAAGATAGCATTACGTATGCGCACATTTACATACATTCCCTCTGCAATCATGCACCTATTGTATATGTATTGATAGGGAATTGTGTAGTTACATATTCCTGTGTTAAGTGAAAGCTAAATATTCTGATACTAATACCTAAAGTCCAAATAGTTTGAATGTTAGTGGGCGAAATTTTACATTTAGACTGACATTATCTAGAGAATGTTTGTTTTGCTATTTCCTTGTTTTTAATCTGAAAATTTATTGTCATCTTTTGTGCAAGTCAAAGACTTTTGCCCTAGTGGGAACAGAAATACAACGCATTTTCTTAATATATGGGCTTGCATGAAATCTCATAAAGTTTGCAAAATTTTGCTTTGTGAAACTTTATGGGATTTTACATACTGATGAGGTCATTAAATTAGGTGACATGTTTGTCTTTCTTAGCAGTCTGATCCCAGAGAACTACAGATCACAGGCACAGTCGGTGGAAAGTGTAGATTAGAGAGCAGATAACGCTGAGGGCAGAGGAGTTTTTTACAAATGAAATAAAATTAGCTTCAATGAAAGGCACAAAAAAATGGGTCTGGAGTCACATTTCTTGAGACTAAATAGTGTTTAACCCCTCTGTTTCTGTTCACTATTTAAAAAAAAAAAAACACACCTACCTCACTGCATATAAGGACTGAATAAAATACTGCACATAAAGTATTACTAAAAGCTCATATCTTGCATACGCCATATGGTGTTACGTATTATAATCAAAGTCATTAGTGCATCAGCTATCATAGAGTAAGTTTTTAATAATATTACTTATTACTTTTTAAATATTTCTACTTACAATTAAAAGATTATGCCAGAAAGTTCTAGAACATGTGACTTATCCAATATTTGATTAAAATCTCATGCCCAGCTCATTCTCAGTCTTCATTATTCTCTCTTAGTTATTCCAAAATTACTTAGTAGTTTCATGTAATCATTTTGAGCCTTGGGGATGTTATATTTGACCTCTGAAATTCCACCTGTCCTTGAGTATATTTCAGAGCAATTGGTATAATTTGTTGACACAAGTAATTCATTATGTAAATTATATTTGTCTCTATTTAGTGGATCAGAGGAGCAAAAACAAACTTAAGATACTGAGACGTGGTCAAAGCAAGACTTACCATCTCTTCTCAGTATGGGCTGATTTTCACTACCCTCTTAGGATAGTTAATTGGAAATACTGGCTTTGAGGCAAGGGGACTGACAGTACTAACATAACAAATCTCTGGGAAGTAGTAAGAAGTAACAGCCATTATAAGAGAAAATTATAATTTATCAAGAAAGAAGAATGCCATTTATGTTTTCCAGATAATACTTCCAACTGTGGAGTTATAGAATAATATTTTCAAGGGCTTCCTAGGATCTTTCACAATTTCTTTTAGATGTGGTTATCTCTTGTGTAAAATAATATTTTATAACTACAGGTGACTAAAAGTGCTGTAATTTTAAAATGAGATTTCTCTGTCATTATTGGAGACACGTACACCCATCATAGAGCACACTGTATCCTCCTTTGAAAAAGATACTATTCTGCAGCAGCCCCATTTCTACATTTCTATCATGAACAACAACTAAGAGAAAGATAAGGAAAATTGAGATGATACAACATCCATGATAACCCAGCGTTTTGCTTATGGGATTACTTGATTGCTGAAACTAATTTTGTTATGGTTCTATTTCCACATTGAATTTAAGAGTCTATTCTTATCTTAAAGAACAAACAAGTTTACAATATTCTTAAGCTAATTTGTTGAAAACCCTTTTTAGTCTACATTATTTTTTGTCTGAGTGACACATTTAAATGAAGATTTTTGTCTCTTTTTATAATTTGTCTCTGAAATTTCCAATTTGAATCTTGAAACAATGGAATAGGTTATAATTCATTTGGTATGGGGGGTCTACTAGTGGAGAGATAATGCCTCAGAAGAGAGGTTTAATACAAACTTTTGTACATATTTACCAAATGAAATTTTTTAAGTACCATTTTTGCTGAAAGGCAGGCAAGGACAAGTAGCTGACACAAATACTTGGTAATTAAAAAAAAAAATTCAATAACATGTATTGTTATAATTGGACAGAAAAATGAAAGAAAACTCAATTTAGAAATCAATTGTATATTATAGACCAAAATAAATTCTTAAAAGAATTAAATGTGAAAAATCTAATCACAAAAAAAAAATAAAAATAAAAATAGAAAAAGCTAGAACAAAGAAAGTTTACTTAAACTATTACCCTGGAACTTTATAATAATTCAATAGAGTAAAGACATATTTACATAAATGTTACAATTATTATAACTTTACAATAATTCAATAGGATAAAAACGTATTTATATAAATAAACAAAAATAATCCTTATCCCCACATTTCACCTTTCTAACACATTATGAAATACATCTCAAAGTAACCGGTTTTTATTTATTTGGATGAGCTCAATATATTTAACAAACATTTTCACATGCAATGATTAAAAGTTTTCATAAATAAGAATTGTCTGAGATTCCATTGTGTTTAGTATTATGTACCAAAAAAACTATTGTCCGTCCACGAAAATAGGCATCTTAGGTTTTTACCAACAAGATCATGTTGGTTTTATCATTTATTTAAGTCAGTATTTTTATTTAATTCTATAAATACCAAGAATGTATACCTAGTACCATGTATTCAATTTATGTCAGTTTGTATTACAACAATTCCCTTTATTCATAGAATATACTGAATTGAATAATCTTAAAATATTCTTTTTGTAATTTAAAAGTAGTTCAATATTCACTACATCATATAGATGTACCTATTATGTCCAGCCTACAATTACTTAAAATATAAACAGTAGACCCTCCATAATAGACCACTTCTTTACATTGACCACCTTACGTTGATCTAATTTTCATAGACTGAACATCCATCACACGTACGTATCAGTAAAGCAGACCCTGCCGTTTATGTTGAGCACCTCCATATGTTGACCAGTTTGTTATAATCCCTTGAATGGTCAATGTAGAGAGGGTCTAGTGCAGCTGTATGTTATTGTCAATATGCATTAATATGTATAATAATGTAAAGTGAACATTATTATTCACTTGTTTTTACATTTATTTTGAAATATCTTTGAAAACTGCCTATACTTTTACTATTTGTACAAAAAAACCCAAAAAACAAAAAAAACCCCAACAATATATTTTCTTCTTTCCTCAATAAAATATTTAGATTTTTTTCTGGCTACTTATCAAGGGCTGGATTAAAGAAGCCAAATAGAAGAGTTTGCTGAAAGTTCTTATTTATAGATTAAATAATTATAGATTAAATAATCTATAAATTATTTATAGATTAAAGATTTCTACTCAGCCATAAAAATAAAATGATTATCTAGTATCTTTTGTAACAACCTAGATGGAACCAGAGACAATTTTTCTAAGTGAAGAATGGCAGGAATGGAAAAACCAATATCACATGTACTCGATACTAAATTGAAAGTAGTCAATCGATACAGATGGAAGTGAATCTCAAGGGAAATCAAATAGGTGGGAGGCAGGAGGAGATGTTGGGCAAATTCACACCTAACTGATATAATATACACTTTCTGGGTGAAGGCCACACTTACAAGTTTGGCTTAAAATGTACAAAAGCAAATGACAGGACCAAAACATGTTTATCCCTATACTATTCTGAATTTTTTTAAGTTTAAAGAAGGAAAAAAAAAAAAAACAAAAAGAGTGTCTGATAATCCAAATAAATCTCACTACTGACTTTTAAAGGCAAGAGACATGTTGAATATACTATTGATGGCTAGTATCAAGCTAGTGGAAAGATTTTACTCACTAAACTATTTAAAAATGGTGAGAACATTATTTATTACTAATGAATAAAAAGAGGCAGCAAATATGGTAAATTAAAATATCCCATAATATGCATGTTTGGTATTCATAAACTAAAATCATGATCTGTACTATTAATAAAATATTGGTGAATTTAAAATGTGCAAATGCAATAAATTATTTTATTTATTCAGTTTTATGTGATTGCCAATATGATCATTACAGAATTCACTAGAAATTTAACAAGTATCCTTTAAGGAACTTCTTCTTTTTTTTTTTTTTTTTCAAGTTAACTCTTCTGCTTCTTTAGTAAGTAACCCAAATGAGAATTAGAGTTAATAACTCTGAATATATTAATCAAGAATATCTATATAATCCATTAATAATGTATAATTATTTCTTTGTAACACTTCCAGGTGGACTGAGAAAAAGAGGTTAGAAAAATAATTATACCAAATAATAAATTTAAATTGTATAGATTTTTAAAACTTTATGATGTGGTCTTGTTGCATTTCATCCTGTGTAAAAATAGATGTGAAATAAATTATTTTGGTTTCAAATGAATCACATATATTTTTTATTTCCTAAAAAACAAAGGCAACTCAGGCAACATAAAAGAATATTGATTTGAGACAGTGTTGAGTAAATCAATATGGACAATATAAATATTGATTCAACTTCAATTTAACTAAAATCATCAAATTCTCCATGTATTTTAAGTTCTAGCATGTGTTTTTTTCTGAATAGTTTGAAATTGGAGAGTTGCTTTGTAAAAACATTATTTCAGTGAGACAGCCACTTTGGAAAAAGAACATTCAAGAGTTAGGAAATGTTGGGGCGGGGCAAACAAGTAAGTTTTTTTATGTCATTGTTATTAATCCACTTTATTTTAAATACCTAAATCACAGCTACAAAGAATTAGAAAAATTTGAAAAATGAGTAAAGATTCAGAACCAGGTCTAAATATTAATCTCAGCAATATTTGTGCTTTGGGAAAGAAGACAACCTACTAAAATCAAGTAAAGTATAAATAAAAATATGAAATTATAGTTTGGTGGTCAGAGTTTACTTTGTCTTGCAATATTATAAGGGATAATCAATTATACAAAGTTTTAACAGCAAAAATTAAGTACTAAGATAAGAATTTTTTCCTTGGAGCTAAATAATTACCCTACTTAATGAAAAGTATTTTTAATAGTTCTATAATATCTTCTGTTCAAAAATCAGTTTGCCTAATATTCACTGTTCATTCATCCAGAATACTTTTGGCCTTCTCTGGTTGAACATGCTCATGATGAGAAAGTTCATTTACTGAGCACACCAAAATAATGCTAAATGCTTACACATAGCCCAGTGGGCCCTACTTCCGTGAAACATTTTAGTTATTACCGAATTGTGAACTCTAAGTAATCTTACTTAGATTACTACTTCTCTTATGCCATCGATCCGATTTTGATTTCAATGTTTTGTTTGTCAGTTTGCCACCTTATTTGCAGACAGTGAATATACACATCTATGGACCTTCACAGCTCCATGCTCAGAGGAGGTAGTCGATACACATCCATGTAATTGATAAATATTTATGAAATGTATACATATGAATGTCAATGGGATAGTTCATACACTATATGAGAGCAGATTCAGAAAGTAATGATGCTGCATGCAATGCAAGAAAATTATTTTCATTCGATTTAACATAAAGGTGCATTTACTATTAATTATTTTAAAAATCATTTTATGATATTTTAGATTTGTGCTGATAAAAATAGAATAATCTATAAATAAATAATAGCTTCAGAATATGATAGACTGAGTGGAGATTTTTCAACTATTGGAACAAGAGGGTGAATTCTCGTAACATTATACAGATGTGTTTTTCCAGTTGATTTTAATAATTCTAATGAATAAAATCAATGTTAAATAATTAATGTATATTTTATAATTTTATATCTGTTTTACATAAGACACTGGACTAGCATCTCTGTTATATTCACGACAGTTATATATCATAATACTTACCAGGCAAGAATTTGTTGAATTGAAATTAAGGAATACATTACCATTTATTTTTAATAACAAATCATGATATAGGAAGAGAATAAATTGCAAAAATAAGCTTCAGTAAACATTGTAGATGCCTGACTGTCAAAAGTGGAGTAAAAAGAAAACAAACTTCAAAGTGGATGGTTAATTCCCTTATACTTTAGGAAAATATATTATAAAGCTGATGATACTAACCTGATTTATAATCATTATTGATTGAAATACAAAAATATCACTTCATATATTTACCTTTTTAGAAAAAGACAAGTTCTTTTGAAATATTTTATAATTCCAAGCATGTATTGAATATAAGAATAAGCTATAATACTCTTGAAAGACTCGTAAATTATAGCCTGATTCTTGTTATAGTTAAAACTGCTTAAACGAATTTGTGGTACTTTCAGTGAAAATTTAAAATATATATAGATATTAACTTTCACACAACTTTTATGCTTTGAGCAGTTAAATTCCTCATTCATTCATTTTAGAATAAATATTTATTTCGCTTTTGCAATGGCTAGGAAAAGTTAACATAACACCAAATTATGCAAATCACAGGGAACTTTTTATAATTTAAGCTTTTACATCTCATCATTAGCACTTTTCAGAGTATGATGTAAGCTAATATTGTTTTTAGACATGCCATTTATTCTTTCATATTTAGTATCACATGCAATATGGATTCGAATAATAGTCTCCTCATTTTAAATTATTACCTCTTAACAATTTAAACTTAATTTATTCATGTGAGGTAATAAAAAGTCGGATCTGATGAAATACCAATATATCATGAAGAGATTAAAAATAAGTAACAAATCAATATAAGTATAAAATCCTCTATCGATAAAAATCCAAAGAGGAGTTGTACTATAAGTTATCTCTTGCACACAGATACCAACAAAAATTTAACAGCAGAAAAATTTAAGAACTCTAAAGGCAATTTAAAGTAGAAGTAATTTTGTAGGTAGTTACTTCTGCTAAGTTTCTTACCTACTAATAGCAAAGAATTGAGCGTTTGTATTTCCTTTATGATTTGTTCCAACTAAATAATGAGTTACATAATTTGCTTGATCACTATATAACTGTGTTTTTGCAATCTACTAGCAATCTGATTTACTTCTTACAAACTCTGATTTATTAAATATTAAAGATAATTTCCTGAAATCAGATATATTTATATTTTCATATTAAATAACAAGTGCTAAATGATCCCTAATTTTAAATTGTGTCATTTACAATTATTAGTTTTATTCAATATGTATCAATGACAACACATAAATAATTTTATTTTATTTATTTTTTGAGACAAAGTCTCACTATGTTGCCCTTGGTAGAGTACAGTGACACCACAGCTCACAGGAACCTCTAACTCTTGGGTTTCTCTTATCTCACCTTCCCAAGTAGCTGGGACTACAGCCGCCCACCACAACACCTGCCTATTTTTCTGTTCCAGTTGTCATTGTTACTTTAGCAGGCCTGGGCTGGATTCAAACCCACCAGCCTGGGTGTATGGGGCCAGCACCCTACCAAATGAGCTACAGTGCCAGCTATAAAGAATTTTAAACGTGTTTGTTGAAAACACAAGCATTTATATACATACTAACTGACTCTGTTAACATTACACTAAGCTTCTATGTTATAGGGGGGAAAAGGGGACTTCAAAATGCGGCAAATATGGATTTCACTTATTACCACTTACTAGTTAGGTGACTTTTGGTTTTTAATTAATCACTATGGGCTATTATTATTATTATGAGATAAGGTATTAATATTTCTCCTGTGTGACTTGGGAGATTGCATATAAACGCAGTCAGAGCAGGCAGCATAAGGGTAGTAACTTCAAATACTAATATATGTATAAAAAGCAATCCTATATGCCATAATATTTGAGAAAGGAAGGTCAAAGTAAGTTTAAGAAGTTAGTGGGATAGCAAGAAGGCATTTTCTTAAGTGTTGATCAAACCGTCAATTCCAGCTGAGACTACCTACGGGATTACAGAGTTCATCAGGGCAGACAAGGGAGGAGAGAGCACCTCAGGCTGAATTCTTCTTTCACTGGTATTTGGTTCTCTCTGCCTGTTTGAGGTTTGTTGCATGTTCTCCAATCTACAAAGCAGTGATCCAAACTAATGAAAAGCACCCTGGGATCTTTTTTCTTTTGATGGTTCACATGGCAACTTCATTTTTGTTGCCTGGATTTCTCTGGTTATGTAAAGGATTGTCTGGTTTTCCTGGCCAGAATCCTAGTTGGAAATAATAACGTGGAAACAGCTATTGTACGACTCGAAGGTAATATTGTATTCCAGGTATAATTTTTGTTTGTTTTTCAAAATAGATAAAATAATAGGGATTTAGCAAATGCATTTTCTTTGTGGAAAAAAAAATATCAAATTATTTATTATTTTCTCTATCTCACAAATTCTAACTCTTGGTAGATTTATAAAGAATGATCCAAACATAATAATTTTTTTTTTATACTTTTCCAGATTCTGACAAATTAATGCTTTGGTAGCAGGATAGAGAGGAGGGTAGGAGTGAAGGACTTATTCAACAAACAGATATAATGGAATCAATGACCTCAGAAACCTCTGACATCCCTGGGGTCCTATAAAAGGAGTTACTTACGGATGACAGCCTGCAATGGAGAGAAATTGAATTGTATCTGAAGATTTATACCTATGCTATTGCTCTAAATCACAGCTTAGAAAATAAGAAATAATGACTAATGAGAAATAATACTTAAATTGTTATAAGAAAAAGTATTGCTGCAGAAACTGTTTTCACATCATTTTTCAGTTTTGCAAAGTCAATAAAACAAAACTGCAATAAAACTTGAACTGCAATAATATCTACTGTTATATAATCTGAAGCTCTCAAATAGAAATATTTGCATATTTGGTTTAAACAAGTTGAGCCTGAGAATGTTCAATTGACGCTTATTTTAAAAGCTTTCACTCTGCAAGGTTTTTGGCTCAGGTTTTATTCAAAAGGACCCAAGAGAGACATTATCCTTCAGTCAAGTACACAGTCTTTGCATATTGTTGAGATTTTAACCACAGTATTTGTTATAATAACCTACAGTCTGTACCCAATAATTTCATAGATCAAATCACTTTTATACTTATTTAAAATGAAATACATATTTAGGGCAAGAGAACATTTTCATTGCAGCATAAAGGACTCAGACTACTGTTCTCCTATATAGAAAATACTCTGAAATTTAACTTCTGATCTTTGAAATTGCTTCATAATTTTTTTTTCTATTAGATATTGGGGGACAGGCTGCAGGATAGGCTTGGGATTTAAATAATCAATTTCATGATGATTTTCGTATAAATATTTCCGTGTTAAATATCTAAAAACAACAATGAGGACACTAGATTTTATCTAATAGAATAAATTATCTGAGTTTTGTTCTACAGTAACTAACATGGGAAAAAAGTATCACGAAAAGGCACAAAGATGTCAGTGGACATACTCCCTAGGTTCTTATTCTAATAAAACTAAGAATTATTATTTTTTTTTTCACTTTATTTCAGGACAGGACTGTATCAGTCATATATTCACCTTGGATTGAAGGGACATTAGTTATGGCTGAACACTCTAATTCCCCCACTCCATCTGGACAATTTAATGAGCAGGCCTCTTCTCTCAAGACCAAATGAGATAATGCATGCAAAATCACTTTGAAGAGTATAAAGTACTTCAAAAATGCAAAGTACTATTACTTTCAGACAAGTAATTAGTGCTTTTAGTAATAAAGAAGTACCACTTGACAATATTAATATATGAATTATAGTTCTTTGGAAAGACCCTATAGTCAATTGGGCACATACCTGAGTAATGAGTGGTATAACTTACATCATAATATCTAACTTTATTCATAAGAACTCAAAAAAATTTACATAGCAAGATATATCAGGCTAAAAAGATATATAGTACCTACTTTTTTTATTGAACAATGTCTAGAATGGTAAAAATAAATAACAAAGCATTCAGAAATATCTAATGACTAAAGTCAAATATAAGTAATGTTACTGGAATATCGTAGAAATAATACATTTAAAAATAAATGTATAAGGAAAACTTTTTTAATCCAATATAATGTCTTTATAAAACTCCAACTGTCATTGTACATGTTTATTTGGAGTTTGGGAGATAGGGTGAGTCTGGTATTTTTTCTAAATGGGTACATTTCCTTTGATGTGAACTTCTCAGAACTAATGTGATTTTATTCTGACTTATTTTAGTGATGTCTTAATATAAAATATGAGTTATTTTCTTCCATTTAAAATATAGTTTTTGAGTAAAATTATAGCTCTGAACAAAATAACATCATTGATGTGCTGGAATTTTAGGCCGTTTGAAGAGTTATGATTAGTAAATTCCATACAACAAAAAGAATAAAATAGTTACATGAACGAATAATAGTGAGTATCCACAGTAAATTTTTTTTTTTTTTTTTTAATAAAGGAACAGCCTTAATTAGAATTGTCAGAGATGAGATCTTTTATCATCTCTTTTAGGGTCTAACTTTTATGATATATATTTTTTAAATACTATAAGTGTATCTATATTGGCAAGACAATATTAAAGGCTAGATATCTTCCTAGGTAAAGAATAAATACATTAAATTTTTATAGGATTAAAAAGCCAACATCAAACAATCTCCGTTGAGTTTCAACTTCAATTTTTGCTCAAAATTTCAAAATTAAGGCAATTTTTATTAGGTTAATCTTTTAAAGTACAACGATATGTGATAGCTTTAATATATGTTCAATAGACTTGAATCAATGAAATAAACATTTTTGAGAAGAAACTTATGATGCTTCTTTAAATAATTCAGTCTAACATTTTCAGAATAAAATCAAGCTTATTTACAAAATGGGATTTGATGGCAATATTGTTATTTTCACTCTTTCAAAGACATGTTTGCCCCTATATTAGACAACAACAACAACAAAAAGAATAAAGACGATAAACAATAACAACAACAAAAAAAAAGAATCACATTAAACTTAGCAGAAAAAAGAGAAATTAAGTGGTATTGATTTCTCATAATATACAGAATATTTTTACCTAGTCTATGTTAAAAACAAACAAACAAGATTCTACCTCAAAAGTGTATACTACTTCACGAAAGCACTTAGAAAAAAATATATAAAGGCTCTTGTGACTTTCAAATTTTATATAAGACAAATAAATACTGAACTTCCTATTTCCTTATTCATATAATCACAAGTCACTCAAAACAGAGACCTAGAAAGGGATATCAGATTGTGCATATATTTTAAGAAAATGTCTTGCACGTTAGGTTAGGATATAGTGGATTTCGTTTAGCTTTTACTTTGCAGAATAAGATTCTCTAGAAATGCACAATTTTCATGAATTAAACAATATACCTGAAAAGTGATATGGTTATTATTTGGTTTATTTCACTTTTTGAAAAAATATAAATAGGTTTAATAATAATTTATTTATGATATTATTAACTTTAATTATTTTACCAACTATGCTTTGTTGCTCAACTGAGCATTTAAACTACGACTTTTCCCCTATTCTTAAACAATAAAAAGCATTCTATTGGTTATTATCTAAATAGTCTTTCTCATAAGTAAAGTACATTTTGATTTATGGTTATAAAGTACAAAGGGAAAAGTTATTTGGGAATGGAAATTTTCTTGATGATTCCATTTTAACTTCAAATTTTCTTTTTTCATATATTTCCTTGACAGTGAATGTCCTGCGATCATCTAGGTTAATCTGCTTTTCAATAGACTCTGATTTTTTCAGTACTGTACTTTTGTTCACTTTGCACAGAGGTCATTTTCTTTGGTTTATGATGCTTAATAAAATCTTATGGCTGCTTTTCTGTCAATCTCATGTTAAGTCTATTACATTTATAATTAAATACAGGGATACCTCAAATAAATCAATCTCAAATGATAAAAGGGGTCAATTCCATCACTTAGTTTAATTTGCTACTCCAAATGTACATACTCCAAAATGTACACCACATCATCTACTTTTGATACTTTAGCCACGAATGTTTATGGGTAAATACACTGGTAACATTAAATGATGACAAATTATAAAATAATACATGTATCTATCACCCCAATTCCTTTTTATCAATTGCAGATGTCCTAAAGAACTGAGAATATAAGCAGAATTTTGAAACAGCTTACAGGAAATAACCTGATGACTTTGCCCCAGTGAGACTGCTATACTACACTTAGAGGTGGCTTCCTTTGGAACCTATGCTCATACCATTCATTTTACCATGTTAATCATCTCCATCACAGGAACCATAGATCCAGTGTGATAAGATTGAATATGTTATTGATGTTGGTCTAATTAAATATTTTGTGGGCAATAACAATTATGCCAGAAGTTGATATATGGTAGCACTAATAACAAATTTTGTTAGAGTAATATCTATGACCTCTACAAATAATTCTCACAAACTAAAATTGTCTCTCACAAATAGATTACCTCAAGTAATAACACTTTTCATGTTAAAATCAATTCATCAAGCCAAGAAATCCCTGCATTAGAAATGTAAACCCACCCACCCACTTCTAAATATGTGCAAATAAAGCAATGGCATGAATATAATTAACATTTTACCTAAAATATTTATCACTATAATACACTTAAATTTGGCAACAAAACTAGTGTCACATTTTATGATTGACAATAAACTAAAGGAGACCAATAAAGAACAAAAAATTTCTTATAAAATAACATCACATGATTATGTCAGAACCCTCATTCATTTTTTCTATAAAACTTCTGTTTGTAGAATACATTCTGTTGTATTTCAAATTATATATAAAACAAGCACATTGTACCCCATAAATTAATTATTGTACACAGCTATGATTTAATAAAAAAAAATGTAATGTATTAAGGGGCACAGTCAAGTCTTTTGTGGGCTACAACTTTAAGTTTTTAAATAGATGTATAGCTCATAAATTTCAATGTACACTGAAAAAACCTCCATAAATAGAATTGACCTTGAATAAAGAAGACATTTCTGATATTTTGAGTTGATTTTTACAGCTGTTTTTTTTAATTTTTTGAAAAATTAATGATTTACAATACTTTTTAAATGTCTTGGACAAAATTAGCATTTGTTTAAATTAAAGGACTGAAAAAAAATGATTTCCTTATAATTCTATAGGACGTTTTTGGATAAAATTACAGTTTTTCTAATAGAATTTTAAGAATAGAATGATCGATGCTTTTTCTCTTAATATCTTTTTCAAAACGACTAAGACACAGTTCAATGTCTTTATTCGATCTATATTTAATATGAAGTTGGTTAGTTGGAAGGGAGGTCCATCACATATTCCCGAAGTTAAAACCTAAATTCCAAAGGTGGTTCTTAACTCAGTAAAATACTCTTTATTTCTAGATATTAACATTTACTATAACATAACAGACATTTCAGGTTATTAAAATAACTGATACAGCTTAAATCATGTCTCCATTAATGTTTTCCCAAACAATTGACCATCTGAAGAGTGTCCACTGACAATAGCTCTGTCAAAGTAACTCATGGACATTTACGTACGAACCACCATAATTTACTTATGTACTAGTTCTGAATGACACAATTACAAAAATTAAGAACTAGAAAAACTATTTTCTCCTCACATTTCATGTCTCTAACATTGAATAGCTCTTACACATTTGATCATGATGCCCAGTGATAGAGTGCCACAGCTCATTAATTTATATTGAAGCACATGTCAGCGTTCAATCTGGTGTTTAAACCAAGTCTTTTTTTTTACTTACCCACAGGACACTAATAAAAAAGCATATACACTTCATATCCAGGAATTCTGGTTTTAACCTTCAGTTACTCACCTATAAAAGAAAGAAGGTAGGGGGAAGGGAAAAAGAGGGAGGGAGGGAAAGAGAAAAAGGTAATGGTCAGTATTAAAAACGTTTTATGTTTCCTGTTACACCTGGGGAGTACCTCGACATAAAAAGAGCCTTTCCCCAATGCTTTGTACTTTGATATGTATATTTACACCACAATTTTGCAAAGGAAATTATATTTGAGAATTTTACAAGGCTATGATTTTTAAAAGGTCTTTATTTTCTATGTCAACATGCTAAAAAAATAAAATAAATCTGGCAGTAAATAATCACTTAGCCATCTGAACACCGTACTTTAATATTCCAAGTGCGTTATACTAGACAATATTTTATTGGATTACTTCACTAAAACAAATGTGCTAGCCAAGCATTTGTTCACTGTCATCTAAAGTGTTGATCTTGATAGTTGACTTTTCCCTTTGGGCCCATCCCTACACTCAAAGAGCTTGGAGGAGAGACATGTCATCCCAAGGGAAGATACAACTTCACTTCTCTAACCTCTGGGAGACTAACCAGCAGAAATTGCTACCCTCCAGTGGTCTGAAACCACAGTTTTCTTTCCAGAATACTTTCTATACAATTTTTTTTCCTGCCTTAAATAAGCATCAAAATGATGAGAATGATTTGGAGTGAAAACAGAAAAGTTGAAATAGAAATAAAAATAAGGTACAGAAATTATTAATATAATCTATGCTTATACGCATTAAAATGGTATTTCATTCTTTTATAAGATGTAGACGTAGAACTAATATGTTCATGAATAGAATTACAGAGAATTATAAGATACTTATCGCTCTTCTAGAAATAAAAATAATATAGAAGTAAATTATTTCATTGCCAATAAAAATTTACTTTTTTTTTTTTTTTAGGAAAATAGCTATGGTTTTGTACCTTACAATGTCCTAAGTCAGATGAATAGATTTTATAAGCACTGTTACAATTAATCTTGATTATCAAGTCAGAATTAGGTGTTATTAGCTCTATCAAGCAGGTATTATTTTTATTAGCTCTATTTTTAAATTAAAAAGCTAAACAATACTAACAGTGGAGCTATTATTAGAACTAAAGGCATTTTCCCCAAATATATATTCAAATAAATAAAGATAAAACCCAGTTTTAAAAGAAAACTGGTAATTAATTATATAATATTAATCACTTTGTAGACAATGACCCTGATATTAAAATCAAGATATTCAAGAGCTGGTATTGTAATATAAATTTTGCTTGCAAAACTATGCCTTTGAAATAAGTCTTTAACATAAAAAGCATAGCACATGAAAATATAAAATTTAGTGTCTTCATACTTGAAATTAACTTTAGATTTTAAGAAGTATACTCTTTAGAATAACCACAAAAAGAGAAAGATGAAGAATATGATGATGTAAATATTCTGACCTTGAACTTTATAGTATGCATATGACATAATTCAGTGTTTACTCTGCTATTACACTAGAGTTGATTAACATATGTGAGTAATAATTTAGTTATCCAATTATTAAAAACTCAAGGTTGATAATTTTTTCACTATAGTATATAGAATAAGTTAAAATCACTGTGAGATAACATAGACATATGTCCCAATATCCCTACCTATAAAATTAGGATTACACTCTAAACCAAATAAGGTATTTTATTTTTTTAGAAATCATTTTTAATCCATAGACACTGAAATACATGGATATGTGTCTCTGACACATGTAGGCAATTTTAAACCTAGTAGAGTTTTATAATGTTGCCTCAAAGTTAATCTCACTTTTTTAACAGTCCTTAACTTCATTCTGTCTTGTCTAATAGTTAATGCTTTGACCTTGAAGTTTGGCTGGCTTGAGTTTGAATACCAATCTCTCACCTTTGGTATTTGTGTGGCTTTGAGTAGAATATTTAAAAGATCTAAATCATTCAATTGCCTAATCCTCAATAAGGCCATGAGCCTCACGCATTAGTGGCTCATGCCTGTAATTCTAGCTGCTTGGGAGGTGGGAGGATCACTTGAGCCCAGAATTTCAAGGCAGCAGTGAGTTATGATTTTGCCAATGTACTCCAGCCTAGGTGAAAGAGTGAGACTCTCTAAAACATGGTTCTCAACCTTTCTAATGCCACAGCCCTTTAATACAGTTAAACCCACAGGTTGAGAACAGCGGCTCTAAAACAAAAACAAAACAAGATGAAGCAAAATTAGTATGACCATAATCACCCTTATTAAATGTGGCTTAATAAATATTAGCAATTATTACTATTCATTCAACAAACATTCCCTGAGAGACTAGTTAAGATCCTAAGCTCTATGCCAAACTCTGGAGTTGCTCAGAGTCTAGAACACAGTTTTGGTCCATCAGACATTCAAGAAGTTCACCTCACAAGTGACGAAATTACCTGTCTCCTGTGTTACTTACAGCCCTTCCTGCTAAGGACCTTTCTGTTCATCATGGTCCCTGCTTGTAGTTACACCTCCCTTGTTAATGGCTTGTCTCACACAGAATCCATCCTTAGTTTAAAATCTATTATTTATATCAAGAAGGAGCCAATGGTGGTTGATAGGGAGGGCCCGGTTGGTGCATAGCTTGCTGTGTACATAAGGGCTCCATTACACAAGCCCTCAAATAATGTAAACTACATAGCAATGATTTTCTTAAAATATATTTAAATCACATCCTCATCCTCCAACTCATAAGTTTATAAGTACACATAAATGATAAATAACCAGATCTATTTTCATCTTTTGCCACTAATTTCAAATCCACCTGTTTTTTAAAAATAAACAGTAGAAAAATATGCAAGTGAAATATTTTTGATTATAAAAACTTTCATACCAAATTAACTCACTAGCAAAAAATTGTTTAATTTAGTTAATACACCCACTTGTATTGTTAGTTATGCCTATAATAGATATCTCACTCCTTCTCCCAAATATAATCCAAGAAATGCTACCAAGTAATGATGATTAATAATGAAATAATTAATATTAAAACATATAAGAACACCTGAGGTGAAGGGGTGTTTGTTCCATTGTGAATAGAATCAGCAGTGAAATCAAAAGGGAGCTAGTGCCACAGATGGATGATTAATTAGGCCATCTGTGTGTAGTACGCTTTTATCTCTCCAACGATGCCCTGGAAACAACATCATTTATCCTAAAAAAATTGTAAGGCAGTATAACAGGGCCCTGCCTATGCCAGCAAGGTTTCCACTGGATAACAACAGGGTAACAATAGAACCTGATGTGGTTGGAGAGCTGATGATAACAGGTGCAGGCTGACATACCTTGAGCATCTCCAGGATGCTCTATGTCACACTGGTTCTCAACCATGCTCTATGTCACACTGGTTCGCGACCCACAGGAACTGTATTAAAGGGCCACGGCATTAGGCAGGTTGAGAACCACTGCATGAGACAATATAGCAGAATCAGAGTTTTTGGTGTGGTTGCTTACAAGATCAACTTTTAGAAATACTCTTTTATGTCATTCATTACCAAATAGCACGATAGTGATAAAAAAAAAAAAAAGGCAAAAAGGAGGGGAAAAAGTAAGTATAAAAGAACATCTGCTAGGTGTGGTGGCTCACACCTCTATAATCCTAGCACTCTCGGTGGCAGAGGCAAGTGGATTGCTTGAGTTCACGAGTTCAAGACCAGCCTGAGCAAAAGTGAGATTCCATCTCTATAAAAGATAGAAAAACAAACAAACAAAAAAAAAAAAACTAAGGTAAGAGGATCTCTTGAGCCCAAGTTGGAGGTTGCTGTGAGCTATGATACTACAGCACTCTACCCAGGGTGACAGCTTGAGACTCCGTCTCAAAAAAAAAAAAAAAAAAGAAAAAGAAAGAATGTTAAGGGATAAATTTAGAGATAAATCTTGTCATAAATGGGATGACATCGCAAAATAATATACGCTTGTAATGAAATTGCAATAAAAAATTTAACACAATTTTGAGGAAGTTAATGAGATTGTAAAATCTAGATTAACAAAATAATTTCTATAAATATCTTCATAAATTATAAAAAGATCAAATGAAATCAAATGCAGTTTTTGTAATAGGATATCCATTTTGTGTTTTATAATTTATCATTCTAACTATTTATAGTTCATACATCAATTTAGAGCATGAACACTTATACTCAATTTTAGGAAGGTATCATGTTAGCATTTTATTGATAGTCCATTCCAAGAAAAGTCATAAGTAATAAGAATTTACAGGTGCAATTCAAATTTATCACTCAACTCCACGGTGCAGAGGTCTCAGGAGGCCAAATCTTAATCTTCCACAATGTAAAGCAACAATTGATCAAAAGGAAGTGTAGCAAATGGTTGTGGTCAGGACATGTTCAGTGTTATTACAGTGGTAATGTCAAAGAGCCATCAACATGAATAGATAGCTTGAGCTCAGGAGCATCAGACCAGTCTGAGTAAGAGCAAGATGCATGTCTCAGTTAAAAATAGGGGAAGGAGATAGAAGGATGGGGGCTAAGTGATGGCATGTGACACACCTTTTGGGGGCAGGGCACAATTATAAGAGGGACTTTACCTAACAAATGCAATCAATGTAACCTGGTTCTTTGTACACTCAACGAATCCCCAGCAATAAAAACAAAAAAACAGAAAGAATAGGTGGGCATTTAGGCAGGTGCCTATAGTCCCATCTACTTGGGAGACTGAAACAGGAGGATCACTTGAGCCCAAGAGATTGAAGTTGTTATGAGCTATGATGATGCCACAGCACTCTACTCAGAGAGATAGAGCGGAACTCTTAAAAAAAAAAAAAAAAAAAGGAAGGATTCCATATATTCCATATTTAGTTTCATTTCAAAGTCAGAGGTAGCTATTTTTTCAGTTTACACATTTGGTTTCTAACTCCCATTGCGAGATTACAGATTAAGGAGGATGAGAGAGAGAGATTGAGAGAAAGATCACTAATACTGCAAATCAGAGAATTGAGGTTTGAGGGCATGACAGTCATATCCATTGTTCAGCACTCACTGCCAAGGAGCTGACAGATTGTATTAATGTATTCAGTTAATGTATTCTATTTGACTATTATGTTTAAACAGTCATTTAATTAGAACACCTCACTTTCCCTCTGTGCAGTTAACAGGGTTTGTTATTCTCTTGTGAACATGTTTGTAGTTGCACAAAGCTGAAATTTCTGCTCTTGAAAAAGTTCTACCTTGCATAAAAGAAGCATAGGTAATATGAATCACCATCATGACCAGTATTTACCACATGGCTGTTTTTTGGGCACTTCTGGACATTTACAACATATGGATAAGGTTCTATCCATCATAAAGAAAAAAGCATGAAAGCCTTATAGCCATAACTAAGAAAAACATGAATTTATCAGAGTTATAGTTTTATATTTTACATTTCCATAGTTTACAAAATGTATATTATTTCACTTAATTCTTATAAACCATTAGAGAAATAAGAATGATAATTATTCCATTTTTACAGCTGAGGAAATTAATATTTAGAGAGATTAGGAAGTTTGTTTAATGTAGCAGATGTAAAGTTTCATGTTTTAACTTTAAATTCTATAAATTCCTTAATATAAGTCCCATGTTTTAGCTTTAAATTCTATAAATTCTCTACTATGTTATGCTGCTTATTTAGTATTTCCATATAGATATTTTTATCCTGAAATCATAAATGTACAAATATTGTAATTGAAGGTAAAGAGAATTTGAGATAGGGGATGATAAAATGTAACATAATTTAGTGGTTAAATATTAAATACAGGAGATGTATAATCAAATTTTTAGACCCTGCTCTACAATTTAGCATATGTAGAACCTTGGGGAATTTACTAATATCTATATAACCCAGATAACTTCTTTGTAAAAGAAAAAAATATAATAGTACCTAATAGGGTGGTAAATTCTGAAATTAACTGAGGTAATTTATGCAGAACTTTGGAACCATGCTTAGTACAAAAAAATGCTGGCTAATTTAATTGTACATTGGGTTGATGAAAGCAGTAATAACTCAGATGTATTCGTAGAATTATACATTGTTTTTATGGATTAAAATTTTGACTGTTTAATCAGTACTTTGAATTTTTTTTTTAATCTGGAGAGTTGATTATTAATAGTATATGAATATGTTCTGATTTGACTAATAATAACATTTTTATGAGACAAATCAAATTAGCAATGAAGTCTGACATATTTTTCAAGAAGAATCCTAAACCATGGAAGATTTAAGTTATTACCAATAAAAATGAAGAAAAATATTCTGCTGCTCATTAATTTCAATTAAATTGATTAAACCTCACCTGCGATGTCTAATATGCATAAGGCAATGGGAAATTTTATCTTTGGATATAAAAATGAGACATATTAATGTATTTTTGCATAAATATTATGTATATATATATTATTTTTAGGGTAGCTTTAAATTTACTAAGAACTGGTACAGAAAGTACAGAGATTTCCCCATACAACCTCCTCTCCTGACAGTTTTCCCAATTATTTCTATTTTGTATGAGTGTAGCACACTGCTCACACTAATAGTAATAGTGACACACTAGTATAAATTAAAATTATGTTTTCTATTAGGGTTGGCTCTGCTTTGTAAAGTTCTACAGTTTTTAACAAATGCATAATGTCACGTATCCACCATTATTGTTTCATACAGAATGGTTTCACTAACCTGTAAATTCCTTGTACTGCCTCTGTTCATCCCTTCCTTGATCCTCTGAAGCCCTGACAAGTATTGATTATTTTACTGTCTCTATAGTTTTGCTTTTCCCAGACTGCCATATAGTGGGAATTAAAAATAACATTTTTAGACCGGCTTCTTTCATTTAGCAAAATGCATTAAAGATTTTTCAATGTATTTATATGGCTTGATAGTTCATTTCCTTTTATACTGAATAATATTCCATTATACAGATTATCATCATTTGTTTATATGTTCAGCTACTGAAAGCCATCTTTGTTTCTTCCAATTCAGGCAATTATGAATAAAGCTGCTAGAACTCTGGCATGCGGGTTTTTGTGTGGATGTAAGTTTTCAAGTCATTTAAGCAGATACAACTGTGATCACTAGATTATACATGTAGTGAACTCATGGTAGCTTTGTAAGACCTGGCAAAACTGTCTTACAAAAGACTACACCATTTTTTACTCCTAACAGCAATGATGAGTACCTCTGTTGCTCCAAGCCCTTGTCAGAATTTGACGTTGCAGATCACAGCCGTTCTCAGGAGTGTGAAATCCTGTCTCATTGTCGCTTTCATTTCCAATATCCTAACAGTATGTGGAGTTGAGTGTTTCTTTATATGTTTATTTACTATCAGTATATTTTCTTTGCAGAGATGTCTATTCAGCTTTTTTGCCCATTTTTTAACCACTCGGTTGTTTGTTTTCTTCTTACTAAACTTTGTGCTGTTTTTATATTTGGTGTATAAGTCCATTGGCAGATACACGTTTCGCAAATATTTTCTCATAGTCTGTGGCTTGTCTTGTCTTCAAATTGATTAAGTAAAATGTTACAAAAGATTACAAAGATATTCATTATGCCTATTAGGAATTACAAATGTATCTAATCACAGAGGAAGCTTTGTAAAGGTGGTATGTATGTTTTTATGAGGTGTATGATCTTCTACATAAAGTCTTGCTCTGGTATTTTCTAGATATATCTCTGAGCTACTCAAAGTCTCATTGTGCCATGTATCTTTCCTTGATGGTTTTAAAAATAGCCTGAGTAACCACTACTAGTGGCTTTGCAGTATGCTGACCCATACCTAGTAACAGGGACTTTCATTCTTAAACTGCACATAATCACTAAAACAAAATGAAACAAACAAACCAATAAAACAACCTTGAAACTCAACAAACAAAACAAAAAAGGAGGGTAGAAATGAAAAACTGAGATGCTCCCTTTGAAAGAACAAATCCCTCAAGTATTATCTACCATTTTTAGAAAAGGGACTTACTTTTTCCTCCCCTTATTTCATTTTAGAACCCTGGGATTAAAAATTGAAAAGCTACCTATTTTACCTCTTTTTTTGGAACACTGGTCAATAAAGCTCCCCAAAATAATATCCTATTTCTGCGTACTTTATGGAACCCAGGAGGAGAAATATTGACTATTATATCTTGAAGATCCTGACCTGTGTTTATCCTCCCTGAGCTGCCTTTCCTTCCTTCTCTCTCTCTCTCTCTTTTTTTTTTTTCTTCGTATCTGGTTTCTTCTTGATTTCCTCCATACTTAAGTATATTCTACAGAGCTCTTTGAAATTTAGAAAAGCAAGTAGCTATGACAATATAAATGGCAGCGTATCAATGACAGCTGCTTCTACTATGGAGCCTCTCTCCTACGTAAAGCTGGGAGACTTTCACATAATAAAGAAAATATTTGAATTATACGGATGGAAAAATTGCCTTGTTGTTATGCTCCGCAAAATTCATAGGTTGGAGTTTTAATCCAAAGTACCTCAGAATGTGACTATATTTGAAGGCAGACCCTCCAAAGGGATAATTAAGGTAAAATAGGGTAATATAGATAGGCCCTAACCCAATAATGCAGATGTCTTTACAAGAAGAGATTAGGGCATAGAAAACACAAAGGCCAATGGGTAACCATGTGAGGACACAGGGAGAAGGTAGACTTACACCAAGGCAAGGAAAACGGTCTCACAAAAAACAAATAGACTAAAAGCATCTGCCAACATCTTGATCTTGGAGTCTTAGGACTCCTGGCCTTCAAGAGCTGTGAGAAAATAAATGTGTGCATTTAAGCCATCCAGTCTGTAGTATGTTATTAGGGCAGCCCTAGCAAATCAACACATCAGTTTCTCTCTTGTGTAGGATTATTGGTGTGGGAAGGCTCAAAGGAAAGGCTCCAGTTTAAAAGGATGAAAAAGGAAGGAAGGGAGGGAGGAGAGAGGAAGACAGGAGAAAGGAAGGAAGGGAGGGAGGGAGGAAGGAAGAAGCAAGCAAACACAACTCTTTCTTGTACTTAAAATATTTTAAGATGATTATGCAGAACACTTAATTTCTCCCAATTTTTCCTATACGTGTACTATGCGATAGTTAATTCTGTTGGTAATGAGACGTAAAAATAAAGAACAGCAGCAGAAGGGTTTCCGGAAGCTGATGATGGAGCGTCTCCTTTCTCTCTGCACCTGCTTAGTTAAGCTTTTTTAAGCACAAGTCTATTTGTTATGTAACTGAATAATGACTTGAATGAGTTAACAATTTCACACCTTCTAAGCATAAGGTGAATACTAAGTAAAATCACCAGTCTAATATCCTCACGTAGGTCACTTTTATTACCTATAATAGAACAATGAGATTAAACTTTCACTTTCATATTCAAATACTTGATTATGTGCACTAATGAAGGGAATAAGAACCAAAGATAATCGGAGACAGTGCTATTAAGGCTGAGCTATGGAATATGTTTTGTATTCTCATTCCTACATGTTGGATAGTCTAGGAATCCACATATAACTAAATAATAGATGAGTTACAGTATTTAAAAACCTAAAGCTCTGTCTACCATCATATACCTATGCCTAAGATTTTTTATAATACATACCTTGTTGTGAATAAATTCTATAGGATTTTAAATCTACCATTTATCAGGCCATGCCAGGACCAGAGAGTGGTGATCTCCTCACTAGATTTCCATCGCTTAACCCCTGGTGGTGTCAGTCAGTTGATTCCCAAGCATCAGTTACTGATCTGGGCTAAATGCAGGAAGGTCGTAATATGGCCTATATGTCTTCCATCAATTTAATAGCACCTGTTATCCTAAAGATGTGAAAGTTGTCAGAATTAAAATGGAGTCACTAAATTTAAAAAAAAAAAAAAAAACTGAAAGGTACTGCCATGGAAGGCGACGTAGGGGGGATTGTATTGTGTGTTTGCCCACGAGCAAAAACTATCACAAAAGGCTTCAAAAAGGCCACAGCAACCCTACACAGAAAATACCGCCGAAAGGACTTCTGATTAGTAACTGCCTGTCCAAACCTGGATTGGCATCACCTTTGTAACTGAGCTTTATAGTCAAAGAAAATTATCTCACAACAATTAGATAATGCTCCTGTTTCCTTTAAAGACCTTGGTCTTCCTTAGCTCCCTGAACACACCGATAACTTACTAAGGCACACATATTTCCTTTGTAATGCCCTACTCATGCATTAATAACTTTTTCTTTTATTGAGCCTCTCTCTGTTATTCAGGTTGACACAGACTAGTTAAGGCTGGACAAGAAGGGAAGTTACTGCTGCTAGGGAGATAAGATGCATGACTGGTAAGTTACAGTCGAAACAGGAACAGGCCATCTGAAAGTCTTTGTTGCAACACACATTATTTAATTTTAGAACAGACCTTCAATCCCAGCCCCGAATCTTCCCTAAACAATAAAGCACACATCCTGCTTCATCAACGTCTTGTTTTTAAACGAAAGACAAAAGACCAGCATCAGGAATACATTTTTCCTCATGGACTAAACTAAACCCTTCCGTGATAATAATAATTTTGGCTTCCAAATATTATCCCGTCATCAATGTAGTCATGACAAAATATTGATTTGCTCCCTTTATATTTTCAAATGGTAATAAAAATTTAAGATTTCAAAAGGTCTGCAGAGCTCTCTTAGTCCAACTCACTCATATTACAGATGAACTAATTCAGGCCATGAGAAATTTTTATACCTTGATCTGTGTCAATTAAAGAATTAGTGACAATTGGGTTTGAGCGCAGATGTGCTAACTTCCGTTTATCACCACTTGCCATTAGCTTTTTCTCCTTTTATTTGACTTTACTTTTCTGTTTATGTGATTGCTTGTATTATAAACCTTTACAAATCTACTGTGCTCTCCATAGTTGAATACCTCCCTAGGTATGTGATTGCTTGTATTATAATACCTTTACAAATCTACTGTGCTCTCCATAGTTGAATACCTCCCTAGGTCAACCCCCTCCTTAAGTTGACCTAATTTTCATAGACTGGACATGCATCACAGGTACATACCGGTAGAGTCGGCCTAGTTCCTTATGTTGACCATCTCTATGTATTAACCAGTTTGCTAGAGTCCCTTGGGTGATCTGCTTACAGAGAGGTTCTATTGAGTTTGCCACGGCTTGCTCACAATTGCATAAAAACTGGTAAGTATAAAGTATAACTTACATAGCACTCTTTAATGTTCAAAGAGTTTTCCCTAAGATTAGCTCATTTGATTTTTTATTTGTTTTTTGATTTGGTTATTGTTTGCTTTTCTATTAAATCAACATTTTATAAGAAATTAAACTGAGTGAAAAAAGTTTAAAATATTGGCAATTGGATTTACTTAGTTTTACATTTGGTGGCCATTTTGACTAATAATGAAATACATATAATTTTCTGAATTGGGTGCCAAGCATATCAGCAGAGTAAAGGCTGGGAAGGTGGCGATTGCCAGCAGCATTTTTCCCTCCTGATTTCTATCCTGTTTCAGAGGGTTGGCTTACAGAGCAATGGCATAGGCAACCACGTGAAATTTCTGTGATTCAACCGTCTTGGACCTACAAAACAGGCAATTTAATGGAGTTCAACGTAACACATTCCTGTCTTGAACGTTTGGGAGACTGAAACATTTGGAGAAAAGTAATTTTTCCATTCTTAAATTCACAGAACATCAAAATGACAGAAGTCTACGGAGGTTTCCTCCTGCTTTTCTTTACTGCAGGCATGAATCCTCCCTCAACGTCTCAGGCAGTTTTATTCATCCTGCTTTAAGACATCTAACAATGACAAAGTGTTTTAATTTAAGACAGCTTCAATTTTCAGGGAATTCTATCTCTGTTTAATTGCTAAGTAATTTACTCATTGACTTTAGGTCTTTCTTCTGCCTTACAGACTCAGTGTAGAGTTATATCCACAGGACCATATTCAATATTTTAAAAACAACCATGTTTTTCCTATCCACCCATTGTCCTCTTAAATTTGAACCCTGATCATTTCTTCTTAGGTATTATTGGAGTTCTCTCATGGAACGGGGCATTGCCTTCTAGTTGTGTCCTGGTTTATTAGTGTCTCTACCAAAATACAGGTTCAATGATTAAACAGAATATTTAAGATACGATTTTACTTTAGAAGATTTAACATGACTATTATTTTCCTCAGTAGGGCTAATGTGACAAATAACTACTATCTTCAGATTACAAACACATAGCCTAAATGTTCAATCTGCTCACAAGGATCTGACTCTACGTGTGACATTACAGAGACAAACAGAAAGAAGATTGAGTGTTTCACTTTCTATCTAAATGTGTTGGCACTGACAAACTGTGTCACATTTGGACAGTATAGAAGGCGGAGTATATCGGTCTTTGTCTATATCCTGAGGAAACATGTCACCAAATTTCTCCCCCACTCATTATGTTACTTTAGAGACCACATCATGAATATCATCATCAAAATTGGAACTAATTGGTATTTTCTCCATTGAAATCTTAGGAACTAAAAAAGACCTAGAGATTGCCTGAGGCTCAGAGACAATATCTTTTAAAAACACTATTATTTCGGGGGAAAATCTAGGTGGATTTCCAGTGTATTTCTGAGGTATAGGAAACATAAGCATATATTAAAAATCTATTATCAAAATCAAAAGTAAACAAATATAATTTGCATTTAATCCATATGCATTATAACTTCTAATATTTAAGTCTGATGATCTTATATGCATAGTTATTCAAAACTCCATGAAGCTTAAGATACATTTAAGGGAATTGATGTGCCTCAAATAGTACGCCATTCTATTACCATAATATCAAGTCTCCACCTCCATTACAATCCCAGCTACTAAAATGTTCTAGGCCATTATGCTCTAACTGTCAAGTGAGTAATGTTTTTCAAATGGAAAATAGTTTCTTTATAGAGGTGAGATGGTGAAACAGTGGTTGTTTTGGAATCATGCAGGTTATAAGAATATTTTTTAAAAATCAATACCAAGGTCACTATGCAGCATATAACCAATTTTATTCACTTTTTGGACTAATGACTACAATTTTCTTTCACAGTAGCATAACATGGAAATGTAGTTGCTTTTAAGGCTTATTCACTGTATTAGCTTTCTTTGAAATATATGTTGAAAGAAGATACTAGGGTTTTTATATAAAAAATAATGTATATTTAGGTAGAGTTGATGGCTACTTTTAAAGTGACAGTTACTTAAAATTACTGTTGGTAGCACTGTGACATAGCAAGTGCAGTTCTGTTTTGAATTGAACAGTTTTGAAGTGAACATTTTAGGTTATGACAAGGTTGCTGTATTTTTGTAGTCTATTCCCTAGAGCATTATATTCAGTAGTGGCTGGGTTTCTCAATTAATTACATTTTGCTAAAAAATAAATAAATAAATAAAAAACAAAATGAAATTAAATAAAAATCTCTCTGATCTCTGATTACACAAGACTGTTTCTACTGGTATACATAAATACATTCATTGTTTGTCTCTGGAAGGTTGGGCAATACTATTCATTTGTGTATTCACTATGTTATATTATTCTGTTTACTGGTAACTCAATCCATTACTATTAGACCTTCTAAACATTGTACATTCTTCTTTTCCAACTGTTCTAATAAGTCTTCAGGTGTTTTATAAAATAATCTTACATGTTACATAATCATCTCCATGATATTCAAGTCAATCACGGCTTTTAGACTTAAAAGTATAAAAGTTTCAACTAGGAGGTGAGATAAACTGGGCTGCCTGGGCAGTCAGTCAGGACAACTAGTTTATAGTCCTATGTTATTAGGTATCTATGTTATAGATATCTATGATTTGGAAAACTGCCATCACCACATAAATGCACACAATTTTTGTATAAAATATCCAGCTTATATATACCTTGCTTCTTTATGACCTATTGCTTGTGACATTTCAAAGGACTATCTGAAGTATTCACAGGGTGATCTAGTGCCATAATTAAATACTAGGTTGATGACAGGAGAGTTACCTACATCAGAAATGTTATGTCATTACAGCTTGGTCCCTTGCTTGTGGACCAAATGTTAATAAATCTTGATTAACATTTAAACAACTCAAGAGTTTGGGACTTTCTTTAAATCTCTAAGTTATGTCTGTATTATTCTAATGGCAAATTTGGCTAAGGGTAGAATATTACTCACTTCCAAGAGATCTCTGGGTTTTTTTTTGTTGTTGTTGTTTTTTTTTTGCTGGGCCAGGTTTGAACCCACCATCTCCAGTATATGGGGCTGATATCTTACTCCTTGAGACACAGGCACAGCCCCCAAGTGATCTCTTATCTGCATCGAACTAGCACGCAATTTTCACTTCAATAATTATTTTTGAAAAGAATACACGGCATTTTATATACTTTATTTCTTCATTTCATAAACCAATTGTTATAAAATTATTATGATCATCAAATGACCAAAATCATGAGAGAAGTAATTGATTGCAAAAAGCATTTTGCTTTCATGAAAACAATGTTAAATGTTTGATTTATGCATACACAGCTAACCATCTTATTTCCAAAGATATAATGAGGTTCTTTAAGGAAAGAAAACATTAATTATCAGTGAAAAATCATATAAAAGATTAAGCCTGTGTAACTTATCACTAATTTAAATACAATCATCTGAAAATGGAATAACATTATACTCATTAGGTTTATATAATTTATTTTCAGTGTCCAGTGATATTGTTACAACATTGAAACTTCATTTCTTATTTTTCTGAAAATTGAGAAAGAGGCAGTTGCTATAATTCACAGCATTAAGTTTACAGGGACCTAGATCACTAACACTAAATGGCCACAAATGATCTCCCAAATATCTATGATATCTTTATTTGACTATGTTTCAATAATTGCTATCAAATCATGTTGGTATTAAACATTATAATTTGTCAAGCAGGAATGACTGTTTCTACATGTGAGAAATTTCTCACAAATTTAATATGGAAATGTAGGTAAATTGGTATTAATAATTTCTAAAACATTTCACTTTCAATTACAAATTATGATAAAATTGTGTTAGGCTATAGTTAGACGGTCCTTGGTGTGTGTGTGGATTAAGGCGTACTCACATGCTAAAGTGCTCATTTCTTTGATCTCTTATTGTGTTTCACATAACTCTATTAAGCATTGATGAGTTTTCTAGCACTTTTCTACCTTAATTTTAATTCTATTCCTACATTTGTAAAATTTTCTATGATTACTTTAAAGCTTTTTCAAATAAGCATAGTACATGCTTAGTATATGCATATTTGAAAATAAGTCTAAAATAAAGATATAGGTAAATGAGCACTGTTTTATATAAGCTATTTTAAAAATATATTCTAGGCATTCTGAAAGTTAATAATAACTTAATATTTTATAAACATATACATTAGTCTCAAAGAAATTGAGAAGCGAGAATCCAATGTACTCAATTCTAATATGAAGCCAGTAGATGATTTTAATACATACCCACATAAGAGAAAAACTCAAATCAATTCAAGGAGTGAACAGGGGAATGAGGGAGCAGGAAAGAGGGGGGGAGAGAGGGGATGTGGGTTAAGGTGTATAGTACATCTCTTGAGGGTGGGACACAATTATAAGAGGGACTTTAACTAACAAATGTAAACAATGTAACCCAATTCTTTGAACCCTCAACGAACCTGAATCAATATATACATACATAAATAAACAAACACGTTAATTATCATATCTGTTCAGTAGCAAATCTGAATATCATGCAATATATTATTTTAATAAATAATGTATTTCCTTTTAATTAAATTATATTATTGCTACTAGGGAGAGAGTTATATAATGTAAGGAACATAAATATTAATACCAATTTCAAGAATAAATTTTCTAATTTTAATAATGTTTACCATTATTTTATCATTTTCTTGTATTACTTCCCTCTCATATAGAGAATATACTAATCATTGTTGGTCATCAAATTTAAAATTCTCTCTGAAGTATACAATAGTACAATAGTTACAATTCTACAAATAATTATCAATACACTCTTTATAGCAGTATAAATTCAATCAATCTTTTTAGAGGAGCATATTTGTATAGTTCCCATTACATATTCCTATAAGCAAGATGTTGACTGAAGAAACAGGGAAATTATATATTTATCTAATATTGGTGACAATTAACTGATATTTGATAGGCATTTGTCAGTCTGAAAAACTAGATTTATTATACTAAAGGATTTGAATTTGAGGAGTATTTTATCTATAATCTCTAAATTTGGAGGAAAACATATAATCAGTTATTAAAAACTAATTACAAATAGGCAGCTCTCAAATTATGTATGAGTATCTTAAATTTTTTTTTTATCTTAAGACAGGAAGTTGAATTAAATTGCTTTAAAAAATATTAATAAGCTATTTCTCTAAAAATTATTTATAAATATATTCTTTATAGAAAGGTAGTTATGATTCCAGATGCAGCTTTTCAGATTCCACTGTTGTTTCTAAAATCTAGAATCCAACCAACAGATGTTGCATTATTTTATGAGAAATAATTTGTAGAGTTCTGCTATAAGATGTCAGTTCAGATGTAGATGATAACCTCTCCTTCCTTATTACTAACTAAAAAAAAAAAATGTAGTATTATCAACCAGCTATTGCTGCTAATGGTTCTGGCTCCTTTACTAAGGCCATGTCCACAGAGGCACTATTCAAGGATTTTCTGAAAAGTTTATGCAGGTAAACAGGTGTAGGAAGGAAAAAGTATGATCATTTTAGTTTCTGAAGGTTCATAATAAAAATGTCCCTATGCAATGGAATATAAATTGAAAATAGGCTCCCATAGTTCTGTATTTCTTTTACAGTTAATTTCCACTTTTTTTCTCGTTTCCCCTATTTTTTAGCAAGAAAGGTAGATTCTCTGTATTTCTCATCTGTCGAGTAAAAGGGATGAAACACAAATTCATCCTAAAAATACCACATATTTTCTTTTTAATACATTTTCACACTTTTAATTTTGTAGGTCAAGGAAATGTAGTAACTTTAATGTATGTGAACTGAGAAGGGAATCTGGCAGCATTGCTTGTGTAATTTTGCATTCTTGCAACCAACCTGCATGCAATATAAAGGAATACAGCCATGCATGAGCAAAACTGAGTATATTAATAGGCTTAATGCAAAGGTGTAACTAAGAAACAGAGCCACTGTCAAATACAGGAGAAGTGGCTAAAAGATTTCTGAAAATACTTTCCTTTAACACATGTATTAATTAGTAATCAATTAAGTCGCTTTTAACTTACTAGTGAATAAGATAACAAAGCTATTTTTATGGTAGAAATAATTGTCCAAAAGCCAAGAGACCAAATTCTGAGTACACAAAACTCAAGAGACTAAAATAGTCATCAACATAAACAGCAACCAAGTAAGTGATTGGTGCCTTTTAGGACTTCAGTAACACCAAAGCCCTCAATTTTTAAAAAAATCTCTAAAATAACATTTTATAAATGCTAGACTTTTCCCAGCTGATATTCTCTTTTAATTTTTATTTTTTTCTTCCAGATTCCCATAACCTTGGAGGCAAGTAATTGTAAAAAATTTATCAACATCCTCACAGTAACTGTGATGTGCTATTGCTATGTCAGGGTCATTTATCTTCTTTCTGACATTTTGAGTTTTATCTTCCATAATCATGTCAATTATACTTTTCAGGCAGAATTTTTTATAACAACATTAGGAAGTGCCTATCTGTGATCTTCTCAAAGATTTTGGACAATCCAGAGTTAGTACAGTTCTATACTAACTTGCTAGTTCACTTTCAGACTAATGGAAATTGACGGTAGTGAGCCACAACATGTTTCAAGGGAGCTTTTCTTTCTTTCTTTTTCTTTCTTCTTTCAACAGATGCTTGAAGAAACCCAATCTGTGAATTTAGCCATAGTAACAAATGCATTTACAATTATAGACTTTTTATTTACAAACTATTAGGTAAAATGTTAGACAGAGGTAATGGGAGGTAATAGGTAATATCAATGTACTTTAAAATTATTTCATTACTTCTTTCCACATAAATTGGAGACACAACCTTTCAGGAGATATTTAGGAACATAAATAGAAAAGCTTAGATTTCTAGAGAGCTTGAGGCTACTTTTGATGTTGGGAAATCAACCTTTCATGACTTCAGTTACTTTATCTGTAAAATAGATAAAATAACGTCCTTGTAGGACTTTTACTGGGAAAAGTATAAGCACACAAAGCACTTAGCACACTGCCATCTTGAGGACCTTGATAAATGTTTTCTTCCTTTCCCAAATCTTAACCAATATATTTAGGACACTATACATTTAAGAAGCCTGAAATTGTAAATGTTAAATATCTTTTTGAAGAACAAGAACTCATGAATAGTATACTAATATTTAGCTCAGTTTGTAGTATTGTGAAGGGGGAAAAAAAAATCAAAGCATCTTTATTTTCTTTAAGCCTAATCATGTAAAAAGAGCTCTGTTCAAGCATACAGTTTGGAAAATGAAAGACTTTCATTTCTTGTCTGTGTTTACAACTTTCAGAAAGCTTAATCTATTTAATATGTTCAAGACCCGAAAGATCATTTTAAAATTCATGATATAAATATGTAGCACAGGCTTAGGAGGTGTTAGGATGAATGCCAGAGAGTGTTCTCTCTGATTGGGAACATCATTTCTTATCTGGAGTGACATCAGGTGACACCCGTGAATGTTATTTTTAAATCACTGGCTATGCTTGTTGTTCCAACTGCACCAGCACCTGATGAAATATGCAGCTGAGGGGACTTGGCAATTTCAAAATAAGCGAATCAGAGATTATTTTTAATTTCAATTTCAAATGCTATAATCACCTGTATTTAATATTAGCCATATTTAGACAAGCTGCCTGTCTCCACTTAAATGTATCTCTTTACCTCTGTCATTCCGCAAGTCAACATTTTCACTGCTTTCTTTCAATATGTAGATTTATCTTTTCCCATGGCTGAGTTGTCATTAAAACTGTCACAAACTAATTATTTATGTATACTTGTTTATTATTTAACGAGCAAAATCTTCACCTCCACTGACTGCCTTTATCCCAGGTCACCTTGTAAGCAAAACTTGGCATTATTTTTCAATTCACTGTTGGTTTCGATCTATCTGTGAATATATTCAAGCTGTTCTACTTTTCCTTAAGCAAGTCTTATCTAGCTAAGTCATACACCTTTCTGTATTGCTATCCCTTTGTTATAGTATTACCATTGTACTTTTATTAAAATATTTCTAGGAACATAACATAAAAGGGTTTTATAACAAAGTATTCCTAAAATCACAAAATTAAAATTGTGTTTTGTGAGATCATGAATTGACCTACTGCCTGGAAAATTTAGGTCATATAAATAAGAAAAACTCAAAACTCAAGCCCATCAATAAGGTAAAAAGTGCAAGGCAAATTCCTTTTTTGAGATGCTAATATTTAGTGCCTTTGAGTTACAACTGCATCATCATACAGTGCTAGATACATTGTAAGGCATTATGTGTTGGGCATTTGTCAGGGAGGCAGAGATAAAACTATCAGTCTTTTGCTGGGGACTTATGGGCTACTATAGGACTTGGCCAGGTTTTTAACTGCAATATCAGTTAATGATTATTTTTATTTTTATTACACTAGAAAGACACTAAACAAAGGAGAGAGTTTTCTTAAGCCCAGAATTGAAAAAATGGAAAAAAAAAAATTATTTTATTAACCTGTCAAGCATAGCTTGTAACAACACAGTAAACCAACTGTTTGTCTAATTGAATTAGATTCAAATTAAAGGTATGCCAATTGGTTTTCTTATTTTAAAGAGACTCTCTTTGTAATTCATACCCTTAAATGCAAAGAAACAGCCATTTCTTTTTCACCTACTACGCAGCATATTTGTTATTCTTTTTCAGTCTTGCCATTACACCAATAGATAACAATACTTTAGCCAAGAAGATTTGACTATAGTTTATAATTTTGAATTCAGTAAAATTGACAGCTGCTGAATATATAGTAGAAAAGTTTCTGATTTTCCCAGAAGAAAGATTATAGGATGGTGGCTGATAGAGATAAAACAGAAAGACCTAAGAAGAATTTCAAGAAATCATACATGTCAATTCAAAATAACCTGTATTATATACATGAATGTATGCTGTATATATATATATATTTTTTTTTTTAAAGTACTGATTTTGCCTAATAGTCCCCCCTTTTTTGTGTCTTTTCTTCATAGAAATATATCTTAAATCTATTTAAATATAATTTAATTTAAATTAATCTTAAATATGATTTTCTTAGGAGTCCAAGATTCCAAAACATTTCAATATTGTGATTGTGAAGTTTATTAAAAATATTTTGAATAGAAGATCTTTCTCTTTCTTAGTAATTTAATATTTTTTGTGATTTTAATAGTTCTCCCATCACTATAACTTAAAAGTAAGTAAAGGTATTTTTTACATATTATCAAGGCAGATATAAAGTAGATGTGATTAAACTGAGAGTTTAAAACTAGAATTGAAAGACAAGGAAAAAAGCTTAACTTTTCAGAAAATTTTAACTAACTTATTATAACAGGCTGAAAACAGCCACTTAAATCAGTTCCTAAGATGACCTGAATTCTGCAGCTGCCATTGATTATATGATTTGACAAGATTTCACTTATAATGGGATCATTCACGCCTAGTGATCAAATATTACCATGTCTGTTTTGACATATGAGGAAGGTGAAGTTAATAAAAAGTAAGTAGTATTAACTATAATAAAACAAAACAAAACAAACCACAACAAATATGGACGACAGGTATATGCCAGAACTGAAAAAGTTTACTTGACTTAAAATTCAGAACTCGTTTGATTATTTATACCACATTGGGACAAGTATAGGCTGTTTTCTTTTCCTGCTATCTGTGGAGTGTTTTGCTGTGTGATATTGCTATTCTTCATTTTTTCTTTTTTAGATTTTTATTTTTTTTTTTAATTTGAGCTATTTCTTAGAGTAAATTATACATTATGAAGCTTAAAGGTGATAAGAGACATAAAAGAGCTATGTAATGATATGAAAGGAATATCCCAGACTCAAGCATCAGATTATGCTACTTAGTTCCAGATTAAATACTCACATTGTGTATTTAATGTAAATACATGTCCAGATTTACATCTTCTCCTTTTACATTAGGAAGGAAGGCATTACAAATATATTGTAATTGGAAAAAAAAGCATTTTCACAACATTTTATTAGAATCAACTTTTTTATTAATCTATGATATATTCCAGTAATATTATACTAAAAATTCACTGCTTTTTGTTTTGTTTGTAAACATAATTTGATTTATCATCCTAAAATGACATTTTTATCTTAATATTTCTTTACATCATTTAATACTTCTAGATATAATAGTGTAGTTTTCTACTCAGCTATAACTCCTACAGAGAAACGCAACACAACAGATTTATATTATACATAAACTTATAAAGAAACTTAAGAGGAATGTTTATTAATGGGCCTGAGTTAAAACTGTCCTTCAAAATTTAAAGATTTATATATTTTAAACAGATTTTTCATGAAGTATGTTTAAAATGGAGCATCTAAGTAATAAATATATTTATTTTACCTGTAAAAGTAATTTCCTCAGGGATAATTCAGTTACCTATTCATTTATATAAATTTTTATTTTATTTTCATAAGTTGTTTTTTGTTATTTGCTTTAAACTTATTTTTGTTTTGTTTTGTTTTTTTAGAGATTAAATGCTTCTGAAAAAGTTTTTTTCCCCAAAGCAAAGATCTCAGTACAAATTGTTTTATGATACCTCCTAATTAACTTTGGTTGATCTCTCAAAATATTAGGATGAGACTGTATATGTTGATATTTAATCAAAATTACTAGCACAATGTTGAGTATAAATGTTTAATGAGTGCATTAAATTCTCTATATTCATTCAATTTGGTGCCACAATACTCTTTGAGCATTACACTAGATGCTATGGGGATTTTAAAAAATGTTTTAGTCTAGGAGGAACCAGAGAGTTAAAATAATATTATATCTTAATGCATGAAATTCTTAAAAAGATACGATGTGAATCAATATTAGTGAGGAAGAAGTAATTAATCTTTCTGGTGATAAGAGAAAGCTTCATGGAGATGAAACTTGAGTAAGGTTTAAATAGGGGCTCACTGGCAAAAATAAAGAATGACATTCTAAAGCAATTTAATATTTCTATAGGGTCAACTGTGAAAGATGGAATGACAAAGTGCATATTATGAATTAACAAGTAGTTAAGTAGAGATTTATTTTATGTCTAAATGACCAGTAAATGACCTGTCACTCATCCTCTCCTCAGACCCCCCTAATGTCCAAGACACAACAATATTAATATTTGACAAATTAGCAACCCTATGGTTGTCTCTAAGTGTTAAAATGAAAGGCAGACTTACAAGTTTCTCACTTTACATCAGAACCTGAACAGGCATGTCAAAATTTGAGATAGGCTGAAAGCTAGGCCTCTTGCTCCAACCAGTTAACTAATTTGTGAATGTAAAGGAAATACTTCTCAAGAAATTAAAATGTTTACTCTCTGTGAACACACTAATGTTAAGAGGCCAAAACAGTCTTCTTGCTGATATGAAGAAAGTTTGAGTGGTCCGTATAGATCAAACCAGCCACAACATTCCTTTATGCCAAAGCATAGTACAGATCAAGGTCTTAGTTCTATTCAATCTATAAAGGCTAAAAGATCTGAGGGAGCTGCAGCAGTTTGAAGGTAGCAGAGGTTTGGTTCATGGGATTTAAGGAAAGAAGCCATCCCTATAACATAAAAATATAAAGTGAAGTGGCAAGTGCTGATGGAGTATCTGTGGCAAGTCATCCAGGAGATGTAGCTAAGACCATTGACGAATGACGCTGAACTAAACAGCAGCCTTCTTTTAGAAGAAGATATAATCACAGACCTTAATAGAAACAAGAAGTCAATGTCTGGCTTCAAAGATCCAAAAGAAAGGCTGACTCTTAGTAGCTAATGCAGGTCGTAACTTAGTAGAAGTCAGTGTTCATTGACCATTCTCAAAATTGTAGGCCCCGTAAAAAGTATGCTGAATCTACTCTGCCTGTGATCTGTAAGTGGAAGGACAAAGCATGAATGACAGCACATCTGTTTATAGAATAATTTACAGAATATTTTAAGGCCACAATTAAGACCTTCTGTTTATTAAAAAAAAAAAAGGTTTTCTATGAAAATATTACTGCTCATTGACAATGCACCTAAGTTACTAGAGAGCTCTCCTGGAGGTGAATAACGAGATTAACGTTTTCATACACTTGCTCACTCAGTGTCCGTTCTGCAGTCCATGGGTCAAGGAGTAATTTTGGTTTTCAAGTTCAAAACTATTAAGAAACAAGTATAGCATTTCACATTGTATATCAAAGTAGTACACCAAACCCCATAAATGCATCAATGTATAAAGTTATGATTTAATAAAAAAAATTGCAACAACAAAAAAATGCCTGTAAGGCTGTACCTCCCATAGATAGTTATTTCTCTGATCGATCTCAGAAAAGTAAGTTGAAACCTTCAAGAAAGAATTCACTACTCTATACCTCATTGAGAACATTCATGATTCATAGGAGAAGGTCAAAATATCAACATTAACAGGATTTTGGATACATCATGGATGACTTTGAGGGACCCAGGATTCAGTGGATGAAGTAATTGCAGATGTGATAGATACAGCCTGTAACTAGAATTAGAAGTGAAGCCTGGGCATGTGACAGAATTGCTATCATATAATGAAGACATTTTATGCGTAAGGAGTTGCTTCTTAAGCATGAACAAAGAAAGTGATTTTCTAAAGACGAGATCTACTCCTGGTGAGGATACTGTGGATATTGTTGAAATGACAACAGAGATTTAGAATATTATGTAAACATAGTTGATAAAGCTGAGGCAGGGTTAGAGTGGACTGACTTCCATTCTCAGAGACATTCTACTATGACTAAAATGCTATCAAACAGCATCACCTTCTGCAGAGAAACCATTCACAACAAGGTCAACTGGTGCAGAAAACTTAATTGTTGTCTTATTTTAAGAAATTGCCACAGCTACCCAACATCCAAAAACTACCACCCTGATAAGTCAGTAGCCATAAACATTGAGGCAAGACCTTTCATGAGCAAAATGATTATGATTTGCTGAAAGCACAGAGGACCGTTAACATTTTTAGCAATAACATACAAGGTATGCATATTGTTCTTTCACACATAATGTCTTTGCGTACTTAATAGACTACTATATACTTGGTCCACGTGAGTTGCACATCCTGTCCTTGCTTCCAAACATTTTTCACCAAATCAACTTTTTCTCCCCTCCAAAGTGTTATCTTTGAATCCCAAGTCATCAGTATCTGATAAATGTTAAGTGTTTAAAATGCTCACCAACTAAGTGGAAATGTTTTTTAGGAAAACTCACATTGAACAAAGGAAGTCAAGGGAAAACACAATTTTGTATATCGATTATTATCAGTACTGTCCCTTTCAGAAGCATAATTTATTGTACTTTTATCAAAAATTTATCAAGAAGGTTTTATTAAGTTCTTTTTTATATGTAAGAATCCTGAATTTCCAAGAAGTTAGAAACCTATCTAAGATTGTATGTCTTAACTGAATCCAAACTGAAGAAGATTCCACATTAATCTTTATACTGCTTCCAATTAATCCTAGAAAGAGAACCTGGGATATATAAATAAATATTTCTAGATATAGTATCAATTACATGCGTATTTCTTTAGAGTTTACTAAGCACTGACATATGCATTATGCAATATTATCGGCATTAGACACCAATGGGTTAGATAGGTCATAAGTAAAGTTTTCAAGAAGTATCTGAAGGATTGCTTCTGTACAATTTCACTGACTTTTTTTATAATTAGACATCACTTCTAAAATACAATTTCAGTATGTTTATATCTCCAACATGGATTTTCTAGGATTAGTTACAACTATTTGAATACATGTATTTTTTCTCATCTTATTATAGGCTTGATGTTAGGAATTTTATGTACCTTCTCTTATTTTATTCAAGCCATTAAATCTGTGTATTGCTATCTAATATATTAATCAGAAAACATATTATGGTTCAATTCTTCCATTATATACCCCAGAGATTTGTAAATTCAATTCACCACTATTCAAGAAACATTGGCCATGATATGGAAGATGCTAAATTGTGAGGGAGACATAAGGATGAAGAATTGTATTTACTCTTGAAAATTTGTAAACTTTATAAGTGTAATAAAAATAAACTTTTAAAAATCTAATGAAAATTGTGTTCTATGTTGTTGTTCGTCAGTTTTGTCTATCCTTTTTTTGTAGTTTTTGGATGGGGCTGGGTTTGAACCCACCCCCTCCAGCATGTGGGGCCGGCACCCTGCTCCTTTGAGTCACAGGCGCTGCCCTTGTCTATCCTTTTTTCTCTGCTTGAGGACTCTTTTCCCCATCACCCTTGTATCCTATAGGATTAATATTGCTCCATCCACTTCCCACTTTGATAACCCATTAGGAGAAAATCATGGAAATAGTAACTCAAACATATTACAATATGAATATAAATAGTTATTATCACCACCTCATCAAAATCATAAGATATTTTATGCACCTTAAACTGCATATTAAAAAGTCATTGAATAAAAAAATGTAGTTTAATCCTAATAAATGTACAATAACATGAATCATCAGTCATAAGAAAACAATGTATTACATAATAGGTCAGTAAAAATCAAACAATGAAAAATCTAATAGCAGTTAAACTTACAAACAACTGAGCTTCCTGGAGTGGAGGAAGGTTAATCACATAGAAATTAGAGAAGAGTAAAGACAACATTCAATGCATATATGGAAAAATACAAGAATTTGTTTCAATGTAGTCAATAATAATAAAAGTATAGATAAATGTAAAGTAGAACTTTCTATTATAGTTTGGTATTCTACAAGTTCCTTTCATTAAACCTGGCCTGAACCTCAGAAAGATAATAATAAAAAATATATATATAAATAAATCAACAAATTATTTTTTAAAGAAAATAAAACCACAAAATCATTTGTGAAAATGACTCTCTTGTAGTTATATAAAGTCAGCCAAGAGATACTGTTAATATGATTTATTCCTCAAGTAGGATATAATATTTACAGATAAGTATTATTGAAATACCCCCCCCAAACAAACAAATAAACAAACAAACGTGCTGCTTACATTATGGAAAGCATATAAGAAAGATAAATAAGGCTGTAGACAGGCACAGAAAAAGTATATATGACTGTTCAAGAGAAAAGAATTCAAAAAATTAAAATAAATAAATAGCATGTCTACCCTACAATATATAGCAAAGGACATTCTAATATTGCTAACAATTTATCTCAATAATTATTTCGAAAATCTGACTATTATTATGTTGAAGGAACTTTGCAAGTACTAAAGGGTTAAATAAATTAAACCAATGTCCTAAGTAGGGCAAGCTAGGAGCCCAGGGAAATATTTACAGATATAAAAATTATGGGAAAACCTCTGCGATTAGCAGTGCAACCTACCCAAACACTAAGACTTCACAGAGATGATGTCTCTAAGACCTGTTTCCAGCAAAAATATACCCTTCAGACATGGTGGTCACTTGGGCAGATTCTACTTATCTGTATGAACACACTATAGGTACTCCTAGGTGGCACAATTTAAAACAAGTAAAATACAAGGTAGCACCAAGATGAAAAATAGACACTATGCTATTTAGACTACACAACACCAGAGTTAGATCATTCTTGTGTGCTAACTTGTGTAATTTACAATAGATGTATTCAATAAGATCCTGGAAGTACATGAAGTGTAAGCAAGCTGCATGAACCAGCATAGTGGGGTCAAATGCCCAGTCTAGAGTCCTAATTCATTAGCTAACTATCCATATGCTTTTGGGCAAGAAACCTGACTTCTTCAAGCTTCCATTTTCTCATGTGTAAAATGGATACAATGCATAAACGCAGGATTTCTCAGATAGTTTGCTTCTTTTGCTTGCTCGTCTATCCCTAGTGTCAAACAGAGTGGCACACAGGATACACTAAGTGTTTGTTGAATAAAAACACGTATGAAATTCGTAGCACATTCTCTTCTACTTTGTAAGCTGTGCGGCTGGGTTACCCTGCTAAGCTTGCACTGGTCCCAACTGTGATTATAAAACTATCTAGGATTGGTTCTTCTCTTTACATCTAACTGGATATAATAAATCCATAAGGGCAAATTCACATGTACTTTTTAATAACTCATAAATATATGCTTAATGTACAAGATAGTCAATATATTTGATTCTTCTTCTTCAATATTGAAAAACAAAACAAAATGTTTTACCAAGTTATTAGATGCCTACAAGTTTCTGCAAGTAATAACAGATAACAGTTTTCCTAAAACAGAGCAAAGGTTTCCCCTAGGCCAGTTAAAAATCTCCTTTTTTAGTAAAACTTATAAAATAATACATTATTTCTCTCTCTCTCTCTCTCTCTCTCTCTCTCTCTCTCTCTCCACACACATGATACTATAAAAGTTTTGAGACAGCCCGCATCATGGCCTATTATTTCACTTCCAAGTCCTCAGCTTCCTTTCTGATTCACCAGTGCAAGCATGGCTTACAGGTGTGCAAGGTGGGCTTGGTTACATTTCATCAACACTGATTTTACATTTCTTGAATTTTGTGCATCTCAAAACTTTCATAATGACCCACACATATTGGTTTTTACCTTTATGTTGTAATTTAAGTCATTTATTCATTAGCAAACACCCTGAACTGCCTATTTTCTCCCAGGGAATAAAAGCAAGATAGTCTTTGCTCACATCATGCCCACAGATGTAGGAAACAGAGTCATTTGATTCTCTTAAAACCTTGGGATATAATTAGGACACCTATTTTTAGCTGCAATGTACAGATTAGTGAACAAAAACGTGGAGATGTTAAACGAATTTTTTGAGATGATAATTAATAGGTGTCAAGGTCGTCTAAGAATAATGTAATTTTCACATATTGAGTTTTCCTATGGATTCTCATGTCCATCATCAACCAATTTATAATTCTTCAGGTACTTCATGTGCAAATAGGAATAAAGGTATATATTTTATATTTTCTGAAATAAAAGTTAACTAAAACCTGTAACCTGATTATAATTTTTCTATGTCCCCTTAGTTTTGCCAAATATTATTAAAGTTGAACTACTCTCCTAATGAGTTATTATTTTAAAATTCAAGTATCTTATAGACTATCACAAGATAAGTATTTGATTATATTTTGATGTATTACTTATAGGAAACTATAATGGAAGAGATCCAACAAATGAATATTCATTGCCTCTTTAAAATCTGCATATATTGAGTGAGCTACCAGATACTACAATTTATTTTTATTTTTTTTAATAATTTATTTTTATTTTTTCAACATAGAAGAAAAGATTATGCAGGGTATTTGCCCATAAAAGTCAATGCATGAAGCCACCTTTTATTCTTGGAAATCATTTTAAATCAGTATCAATAACAACATATTTAAAATGAAGGCAAACTGAAGGTAGAAAAGAGTCTGGAAATTAAAACACTCCAGCACATTTACCAATTGGAATATTTAAGAATTGTAAATCATTAATCATAATTAAACCACCTGCTGGGGACACTCTAACCCAGCATAAAAATTTTCCACATGCATAATTGTCTGTTTCAGATTAAATTTACATCCAGGGAAAATCATACTCAAGATGACTTAGGTAACAGTGTTTTACTAATTTTGAAAACAAAAATAACTGCTTTGCTCATTATATTTCAAATATGACGACAGCTCTGTTTAAAATGACAACTGCTTCATTATATCTGTATAATATTTCATTTTCTGTTGTACTTTATCAATTATTAAGTAGCTCACTATTACATGTGGTGAAACAAATGTAATCTTTTATTGTTTTATATTTTTAAAAACCCAAATCTATTATTGCAAGGAGAAAAGAAACTGACTTTCTATCAACCTCAGAGGTTTAGGTAGGCAAAAATTTATCACTAAGTTTCTTAGCAAATATATACAAATGTCTAGCCTATAACTGGTATAGACCTCAGACTATAACTAGGTACTCTTAGCTCTACTGACACTTCCTGAAACAGTTACTAAGTATGTATGTCTGTGTGTTTCAATGGTTTTCCTGATTTATGTATATTGTCAAAATGTATCACCTTATTACAGTAGAAAAGAGGAAGAGAATTTCATTGCTCCTGGTACTTTATGCACCAAGTCTTGTTTGAGCACTTCTTAGATTACAGGCTAGCATTTTGCTCAGTGAAAGTGCAGAAAGCCCTGAGGACTGTTACCACAGCACAGCTAAGGCCACTTGGCTGTCTCAGTCTCTCACAGGTAATGCCCTGGCTCAAATGGGTGACACAGAGACTTCACAGTACTCAGGTCTTACTGACGGGACTCAGAGAGCCTCTGGCACCCCCCAAAGCTGCTCAGAGACATGAAATACCAAAACCTCAGTGGGGCAGAACTCGGAAAAAAAAAAAAAAAAAAAAAAAGCCAATATATAAATTTCTTTTAGTTGGAATCCACAGGAATTAAATAACATGCAATGTCACTCGGCCAAGCAGTTCTACTGCGGTTTGAATTCCAAGTCTACCTGTACAAATGGTGCTTTCTTGATACTTAATGTTACTTCCTGCATATTTTTAACATGCACATTTTCATACATATGCACAACACTTTGAGCACTTTTGTCACTAAATTCATACTTTAGTATACATGTATTTCCAACTGCTCCTCCAAGTTTAGATTTCTTATAAAGAACACTAGCAGGATTTGAAATGCAAAGCCAGGCTGAGGGGCACATGCCTGCTACCCCAGGTACTCTGGAGGCTGAGGCAGGAGGATCACTCTAGCCCAAAAGTTTGATTCCAGCCTGGGCAATATAGTGAGACATAATCTCTAGAAAACACCGTGTATTCTGGGGCTAATTCTGTCCTAAAGACTTTTTTCAATGTTCGTTGATTCTAATACAAGTAGTCTGCAGATTGAACTGCAGAAAAATGAGATATGATGCCTCCTCAAATAATGAGATAATATAATTTCTTGGGCGGTAAGGCAAAGCTTCTGGGAAAAACTGTGATTCCAAGGTAGTTAGCACAGTGGTTCTAAAGGGTGAGGATTCTAATTTCTCTATATGAATAACAGATACTTTTTACCACAGCCTCAGTGACTTTCTAAATTTCCACTTATCTTTTCTCTATATCCCTATTTTTTAAACTCATTTCTATCCTTTGCCCATGTCTTCCTTCTTCACACTATCATAAAATACGGCATTGACTAGACTTCATTCATTAAACATGAATTTTTCTCTTAGATCTTCAAGATTGTCACTGATGCCACAAATGTTCTAGTAGGTATTCATTGGTCTATTTGGTCTGGCTAGATTAATACCCCCCCTGCCAACCCCTTGTTCTTTCCTAAATGTGTTCTGATCATGCCATCCTCCTACACAAAACTTATCTTTCAGTGTTTTAGAATATACTACCCAGTCTATACTGATCAACAAAGCTGTGAGTGTTCCATTCCCCCTCTTCCAACATTCTGCTGCACACAATCCCAAACTAATTGGCTTAAGTTCCTCTTACACAGCACACTTATAAATGCAATAGCACTTTGAAAAAAATTATTCCTTTTCTCTAGAAGCCTACTTTATCATAGCCCCTTTTTTTTCTTCTCACACCAACTTATTCTCCAGATTTTAACTCATCAGCTGCTTCCTTTGGAAATCCCCTCTCATCTCCCTGCCTGGGTGAAATTCCTGTTATATCTCTCACAAGCTGTTTGGCAACACTTTCACAACTACAATTTTACATTTTTTTTGTTGTAATTATTTGATTAGTGTCAGTATTCTTAACTGGACATTCAATTCCGTAGGGTCAGACCACAACAATCTTCACTCTCCTGGAGCCCTCGTGGCTGATGTGAGGAATGCTTTCATCCATTTGTGTGGAATATTAAAAGATTCTTTATGCAACTAGGGCATTGGGAATGATTTTGTGGACAATAGAGTGACTCATTTTTTAAGCTAGGGTTGATATGATCATATCTTTGGCACTGAAACATCCTTTATCGCACTCAAAGATTGCATTGGAGTGGGCTGTTTCAGTCTAGGTTAGAGTTAGTGACGATTCACACAAGGAAAACACAGAAAGGGTTGGGGAGTGAGGACTAACGTTCAGAGACATGTGGGAATACCAGGAATCCTTGATGAGGATACAGACATGAGAATGAGAAGTCAAGAAATTCTACCACATAAGGAGAACACATTTTAAGTGATATTATAAATTCATGGCTGAAACAGTTACTTATCCATGTGAAGCTTTTACAATTTTATGGAAATATATGCTGCCCCAAATCTATCATCATTGGCATGAAGGTAGATAGATATTGAGACAAGAGAAATGAGCTGTCATCACCTTGATGCCATTCTTCTTCTAGCTGTCCTGTTAAAAAATGAAGTCATACAACTAATTTGCAAAGTCCTATGAATCTTGTAAAAAATATCTCACATCAATCATATAGTATACCCTTTATTTTAATACTTGTTTTACCATATCAGAGTTTTTTTGGAAATAGAGCCACGTTTCTTCTTTCTGTACACCATTATGATTCTGGAACTTCAAACCTTCATTACATATTCTTCTTAGTAAAGTATCTCAAGAATGGAAGAAAAAGTATCCAATGTACTCAGCCCTACTATGAAACTAATTTATGGCTTTCACATGAAAGCTATAACCCAGTTACAACCTAAAAATAAGGGGAAGGGGAAAAGGGTGGGGCGGGAGGTAGGAGGTGGGAAGAGGGAGGGGAATTGGTGGGATTACACCTGCAGTGTATCTTACAAGGGTATATGTGAAACTTAGCAAATGTGGAATGTAAATGTCTTAACACAATAACTAACAAAATGCCAGGAAGGCTATGTTAACCAGTGTGATGAAAATGTGTCAAACGGTCTATGAAACCAGTGTATGGTGCCCCATGATCACATTAATGCACACAGCTATGATTTAATAAAAAAAAAAAAAACTCTATAGATGTAATCTTAACAATTGCATTTCAAAATGTAATTCATTTTTTTCCTCAGGGAAATCCCTTTCTCCCTCTCAAATTTTTTTTTTTTTAAGTCAGAGTCTCAAGCTGTCACCCTGGCGTCATCATAGCTCACAGCAACCTCCAACTCTTGAGCTCTAGCAGCTCTCTTAGCTTAGTATTCTATTTTTAGTAGAGATGGGGTCTTGGTCTTCCTCAGGCTGGTCTCAAACTCCTGAGCTCAAGTAATCCGCCCACCTTGGCCTCCCAAAGTGCCAGGATTACAAGCTTGAGCCACCCTGCCCAGCCTTTCTCAATTATTAATATATAACTCTGTGCTTACTTTATGAATGTTAATATGAGTTAGATTATTCAGGTCAGTATTCTTGAGACAGTGGCCATGAACTTAGTCTCTACAACCAGACATCATCATGACCTCTGTCACATATTAATTAGTCCAAAGCCCATTTCTCCTACCTCCTCCTATCCCCAGCCCCTCCCCCACCCACTGCAACTAGAGCAAACCTCCTACATTCTTCAGGTAAGCTGAATGTGAGCCTCTATTTTTCCAAGAATATAAGCCAAGTTTCTACTCTACATTGACAATTGTTTCATTATATGCATTCAAATACCCTGGTTCTACCCTTGCTTGAAGTTGGACAACTAACTTAATTATCTTCAAAATTGTCTTGAGGATTAAGTAAAGTTATTTTAAACACTGTTAAGTATGTGCTTGACAGAGGCTGAGACACAGTCATGGCCTTCAGTACCGAATTGTGAACATGGAGATCTCAGGTCTGAGACTCACTGGGTCAGGTGGCAGCCCCATCTTCCTCTAGGGAGGAGCTTGCAGTGAAGCTGGGAGGAGCTTGGGGAGCAGACAGCCTATCAGTGGCCATGTGAGCTGAGGCCAGTTTTTCCCAGGCAGCCCCAAGTCAGTCACCAAGCAGGGCAGGGTACTTGTGCCTGGCTACACCTGCCCACCACCGTCTTCTCTGCAGGACAGCTGGGCTCTGGAGTTTCCCCTTGGATTGATAGAGAGTGTCCCAAGTGTGTCACCACCCAAGGTTACCCTATTCAGACTACTGTCTCTCCTTTATCTGTACCAGACTTTACTCTACCACAAACTTTTCATACTCCTGACCTCATCTCATTGTCTACCTTTTGGAGAACTGACGCAGTGAGGAAGATTTCCCCATATACAGCACCCTCAAATACAAGTTCACATGGTGATGGTGCCCAGTACATGTGGGAAGAGAATAAAGGTAATAGGATTATATTGGATTACAGATAACCCTTGAAAAACTCAGGTTCAAATGCAAGGAACCACTCATTTTTTTCTATGTCTGCCACTGCTGAGAGAGCAAGACCCACTCCTCATTCCTTTCCTCCTCCCCCTCAGCCTACTCAAAGTGAAGACGTGAGGATGTAGACCTTATGACCTTCCACTTAATGAATAATAAATCTATTTTCTCTTTCTTATGATTTTTAAAGACATTTTCTTTTCTCTCACTTGCTTCATTGTAAGAATACAGTATATAATACAACATATAAAATAGTTAATCAACAAAGTCATTGGTAAGGTTTCTGGTTACTAGTAAGCTATTAGTAGTTTTGGAGGAGTCAAAAGTTATACATGAATGTCCACGTGCATTGGGGGAGGGTGTATAGGTGTTGGTGCTCCTAACCCCAGCATTATTTAAGGGTCAACTGTACTGTTAACAAAGCGAAAGAAAGACCTAATGGTCAAACAAATCTGTGTGTGTGGGAATGGGAGGAGGAAGAAATCCTAGAAGACAGCAATGTGGAGGAAAGGCAGTACCTTGCTCCAGAATTCACCCCTTAGAGTCCCTTACCAAAGAGCTGAGCAAGTCTCTACTGAAGCAATAGCACTCCACCTGTTGATTGTATCCCATGCCTGGTAAGAATGCTAAAACTGTGTTGAACTAAACTCGTCACACCATATCTGAGCCAGTTCTGGGTCCCTGAATTTCCAGTATCTGGCGGCTTTTCAGAAATCTGATAACCACGTCAACTATGAGAGATTTTCTTATCTAGAATTCTTTCCCGGTTCATAGTTGCCCTTTGAGGAAGGATTTTATTTTTCCATTGAGGAAACTATGGCCTAGAAAAGTTGAGTAACCTGTCCTGGCCTACAGCAATTAAGTAGCAGAGCCATAAGTCTGCAGTTTTTCTGTCTGACCTCTACCCACTCTTACACTGTGTCCCTTCAGGGAGACTACACTATAAAAGGCATTTAGTCCCCAACTAAATCTCAGATGCATGAAACAGTGGGAACAAGTTTTATCCTTTATAGTTAAACCCAAACCAGTTTGAAAGTGAGCAATTTCAATAAAAAACTGTGACATAGTTTGATCATTTGGGTTTTGTTGTTTTGTTTTGTTTTTTTTAAGACAGTCCCTGCCTACGAATCTATAGGCACAGAGCCTTTGGATCTTGTAAACTTTTGGAGGCACAGATCTGCCAACTTTCATATCCCTCTTGAAAGTATCTGCAGAAATATATAAATGTAATTCAGCACATAAACAAATTAAAAAACAAAGACCACATGATTCTCTCAATCAATGCAGAAAAAGCTTTTGATAACATCCAACACCCATTCATGATCAGAACACTTAAGAAAATTGGTATAGAAGGGACATTTCTTAAACTGATAGAGGCCATCTACAGCAAACCTACAGCCAATATCATATTGAATGGAGTTAAATTGGAATCATTTCCACTCAGATCAGGAACCAGACAAGGCTGCCCATTGTCTCCATTGCTTTTTAACATTGTAAT
>CAUYPK010086643.1:0-23509 GCA_963574355.1 Loris lydekkerianus | reverse complement strand
TCCAGGAGGTCGGACTCAAGAACTGCAGTTCTTAGGCCACTGTTGGTCTAGGACTATGGAACTCCAGTTTGGGGACTATAATATCAAAGCAAAACAGTTTAATAGGTGATCACTGTAAAAATAAAAACAAATCACTCCCCAGAGCTTACTGTTTAATCACCAGAATAGAAGAAAGAAACACATTATAAACCCATTTGATAGAATTTTGACTTTCTAGTGAAATGGGCTCCCAGACACAATCATATTCCTGCCGGTAATGATGATAATACATTTTAGCCATAAACTTTATTTTAAAAGTGACAGTTTTAGTTAAATACAAGCCTTTTGAGGAGAAAGGCTTTTATGCATCTCAGTTAAACACATACTTTGGTAGTATCAACAAATTTGCAAATTAGAAGTTGAAGATAGTTTCATACCTCACTTTTTAGGAGGTTATATTCAGAATTAAAATTCAACTCAGAATCTTTCAGGACATTTAAAGAGTCACGTTGATAGCATGAAGGATAAGGAATGAAGCTCAACCTTCTGCTCATGCGTAGGTCCAAGTCATCCAGCTATCAAACTGGCCAAAAGAAAAGAACATAAATGTTTTTTGCTCAGATAAGAAGTCTGAAATATTAAAATATTTCATATTTTTTCTCCACATTTCAAAAAGTTGTCATTCTCCTCACTGCATGGGTCTGTGTGAGGCCTCAGTTTCTGGGTGACCCAGGAACATCTAACGTGGAGGCATGGTCTTGTTCTAATGGGGATGCAGGTGAAGCTTGTGGGGTTAGAAGTTGTAAGACAGTAGTGACACCTCCACTCTCTCCATTATTGTCCAGTTTGGTGACATAATGGTGGATTAAACATTTATGATTCATTGATTGAATATCAAGAAGTATAAATTCACAATAGGGGTTGAAAATTATTTGGTTAAATCTACTGTCTCTTATTTCAGGACCAAGCAGCAGACTGCAATAGTTTATGAAGGATTCTAATTTGGGGTTCAGAAAGTAGCCTCTCAACAATATTCCGATCCCTCCCAGAGAGCTTGCTGGATTCCATTCATAATGTTTCATCAACTGTTAGGACCACCTCCTTGGATGGCTACTGTTAGAAATGCCTGTTGTCATGTGTTTTTGGACCTTGCCGGCTGAAGACACAAATCCCTGCCAGGGTTTTGGAAATACTTCTGTTACCTCGCTGCTACTTTTCTGCCAGGGATAAAACTTTTTGAGGTGGAGACCCAGAACACCTTTATAAGGATTCCTGTTACAGTGCTGCAGTATACACTGCTTGTTTCTCCTGTTCTCATGTGCTTTGTTCTTCAGTAAGATTATTTTGTGTTAAGAAAATAAGTGACTTGAAGTCCAAAGAGGAATGCTCATAGTTGAATGGGTTGTTTTCATGGTGAAAACAGGAGGAGTGATCATAGTTATAAGGGTTGTTTTCCCACTTGAACAATGATGTCGGTAAATTCTGTAGGACAGGGCTACAATGTTTGATTTGATACTTTGGTAGTCTAGTTAGGGGACGGGGGATAGTATAGGACCTAATTCCCTGTGCAGATAACTCTACTCCAGAAGTATATATTTTGCCATCTATGAGCAAGAAATGCGAGCACAGCAGCTTTTGGTTTTAAGTTTGACATACCCTTTTCTTCATGTTTGTGTTAAGCTCAGGTAAAGATAACCACCTCCTTCAGTGACTCAGATTTCCATTCAGGGTATGATATTATTCAATAATTGATTTTCTTTTTAAGGTGGGCAATAAATTGATATTTCCAGATGGAAGCATGGGGGAGGGAGATATGGGATAAAGATGAGCAAGTTCTTCCCTAAAACTGTGTTAAGAGCTCAGCAGGAATAAGGTGAGGTTTAAAAACTTACAAAGTAATTCCAGATTGACATTTCAAGAGGAAAGTGGGTCCTTGTTCTAGTTGGAGTAAACAAAGCAGACTATAAAATGATATGCAACTTACACCATTCCAGAGGTTAAAAATAACTGAGGTAGATGTACTTCCTAGTGTGACTCTTCAGATAAAACTTTACCTTTAACATAGTCTTAATGTCAGAATAATGTATGGGATGAGTGTTGGGAGTGGGCTTCCTTCAGTCAGCTGTAATTTCTGGAAACTCGTTGTAATTCTGAGGACTTTGATAAGTGAACAACCACATTGAATGGAGTTTGTGATCTGGGAGACTTTGTGGTCTTATAGGGAAGGGGGAATGTGCAGCTCCTGAAGGCATGAAACCCCCAGTGTGGGCAGAGTGAGTGGAATATGGACTACATATACCTTGCCAGGTGCTGTTCCCTGTGCTCAAAATAACATCTGCCCAAGAAGGGAGTGTGGTAAAAAACTTTGGACCTTTTGAGTTTAAGTTAAGTTTGGGTTTAAGTTCATGATCACTAAATTCACCCAACTGCCTGTGTTGGGTGAATCACTCTGAGTAGAATAATGCTGGAGAGGAACGTATTTAGTACCTACTAATAATATTTAGTAGCCCACTTGATAAATTTACCATATGTTCAGAGCCTTTGGGGGGAAGCCAGAGCCACTTTTGTCTGTGACTTAAACAGTTCAGTTGCTGCTGCGTTTGTCCCAGGTACCGCAGCGGTTGGATGGGTGTGGCATTCTGTGAAGAGGAAATGGAAAGTGTTCCCCGAGAGACAGAAGCAGTCACCTTCCTACTCCCAAGTTTAGAGGAGGGACCTTTCTCCTCTGTGGTTGGGAGCATTAAGGACAGTGAGGAGGGCTTTTATCTTTTAATTCTTTCCTTGTGTAGCTGGCTCTACCTTTTGTCCAGGGCTTCTTTCTAAGAACCCCTCCTGTCCAGGGGCCATTAAAGAGGAATAATGACCTCCTCTACACCCCCACCCCACACACACACACGCGTGTGTGCCATTTTCCTTCATTTCCAGATCCTGTATTTCAGGGCAGCCCCTTCTCTGGACTCAAAATGTAAATACAAAATACCTAAACCTTTGGCCAGTAATGTCAGTTGCCTACAGTTGTGTGGAAGAAGCCTTCACAAACAGTTACTTTCTACGTAATGCTGCGGAAGCATTTATCAAGCTTTGCAGACTAAGTTTTAGAGAAGCGGGGTCTTTAAGAATATTTATTTATTTTGGAAGGTGGAACTTTACCCAAAGTAGGAGTCAGCCTTGTTGGAAGAAACACATTTTGTGGTATATGGTAAGAAGTATATTGGAGGTAATTTGACACTCCTGCTGCCAGTATTTCTCCATTCAGCGTTTAAAAACTCATTCAGGTTTTATCTTCCTAAAAAGAATTGATTTATGTGTTTATGTGAAACGATCATTGGAGTCAGATGGTCTGTTTTTAAGATTTCCAAGACAGCCTCTTCCTGAGATGAAGAGATTAGAGGTGATCCATCCGTACAGTGTGGAATCAAGCAGTGGGTTTCTCAGTAGCTCAAGAAGCCATGTACTTTATGGTGTTTTTCTCAGAATATCAACCCGTGTTCTTTAGATGCTTTTCTTTTTTTAATGGAGAGGGAAAAGGTGTAATTTGGGATTCCACAGTGCCTTGCATATAGTAGGCGCCCAATAAATACTTGTTGAAACAAACCAAGTTTCCCAAGTCCTCAACTCTTGCAGTGACCAAGACATCTTTCTCCTCTGAAGGGCTTGGCAGTTGTGGCTAAAAATCAGCAGTATCATTATTTGCTTGAAATCATATATACAATTTGTATGAATTTCAGTATGTTGCCAAGACATGATCTTTTTCTTATTGTATTTTCTGTAAATATTTCTGGCACTGAACTGTAAAGTAAAGGCGACATGTAAATACGAAGGTGTGCCCGTGTCCCCTTGCCTCCTGTGTTTTATCTCCGTTGGTCAGGGAAGAAGGCCCAGAGGTTTGTTTGTATTTATGCCAATCCTTTGCCCAGAAGAAACCCATGGAATATTGAATGTAATACATTTAGTCAATTAAATTTTAAGGAGATTCTTATCTAATAACTTGGTGTGTGCTTTTGGTTACAGGCTGGGGCTTGTCTTCTGTGTGGTGCTCTTAATTTACCCTTTCCATGGGGTGTCCGCTTGGCTTTGGCGACCCTCTATAATTTAGATCTATAGCCTTTCACCTTGATTTTGTAGAGCTTCATGAAATACTCAAAATTCACTTAATTTTAAAAGGTAGTTTTTAGCCTTCTATGTTGGAAGGAGCTTGTATAATGAAAGTACTGCCAACAGAGGGTCACCTGGGAGCTGGGAATTGCTGAGAGGATGGATGGATCTCTGTCCTGAGAACAAGGAGGTGCTGGCCATACCCTGCCTGCAGAAAATCTGAGCCCTGCCAGGGCTGGGCTGTCAGGTAAGTGGGGAGATGGGAGTCACCCCTGGTCCCACTGCCCCTTCCATAGTGTTGGTTGCAGAGGGTCCCACGGGGCCAGGTTAGTGCCTAAAGGCCAATAGCACATGGTGGGGTGAGTGGACCACTTGAGGAAACTGATGAGAACCACCATGATACAGCCTCTCCAAGAGCTGCCCTCTGTCCTGGCATGGACACAGCATGATGCAGTGGGTTCTTGCCTGCCCTGCCTGCCCTGCCTGCTCTCCGCGGCACCTCCAGCGGGGAATGGTGCCTAGGGAAGCTGACTGCACAGGGGCTCTGTTTGGTGTCTGGAAAGAGTCCATAGCCAGAAAGTGTTCAAGCCTTTCTCACCTGTAATGCTCTGCCCTCTCTGACCCCACCCCTTGAGGACCCAATGTCAAGAAGTCACCTCTAGCCCCGCCCCCCACTCCCGATGGTGCCCCCGTGCCCTGCGGCTGGCACACCTTTCCACAGCACAGGCTCTCTTGGATGCACATGTTGTATCTTCCCCAAACCTCTTACAAGAACACTGGCGCCCCACTTCTGGGCTAGTATGCCCTCAGAACTGTTTCTATGGCTGGGCCTTTCTCCCATGACTGGCATCTTCCTATGCGGGGTCCTTCTCCCGTGTCTCTCCTAGGGTCTACCCACTAACTGGTTCTGCCTGACTTTTCAGCTGCTGCTCATCAACCACAGATGCTGTGCTCTTTTTTCTTTTTTTAATTGCAAATTAACATGAGGGTACAAACTTTTAGGTTACAATGCTCTCACTTCCAAGGCAAAGTTCAAGTTGTAGAAGAGCCCTTTGCCCAAGGGGTTTGCTGAATACCCTTGTATTGTGCAAGGTGAGAGATCCCACCTAATGCTGTGGTCTTCAAATTAAGTCTGCATCAGAATCACCCTGGTTGCTCATCAGTGTGTTAAGCCCTGAGCCTCACTCTGTCCCCCACAGGTCTGACTGACTGGATTGGGGGTCTAGGGATTGTCATGTTCCATCTTACAGCCCCACCCACATGCTGGTGGCAACTGAGGCAGATGGCCAAGGAGTGGGCCCCCCAGCATCTGTCAGGGGCCCAGAGCTTCTTTCCTGCTGTGAAGGTTTAGTAAAGTCTTAATGAACAAGTGAAGACAGAGATGAGGAGAGAGAAGATAAGAATGGCATTTGGGAATGTTCTGCCCACTAAGAAAAAGGAACAAGTTTCACCTTTATAAATAAGTCTCACTGAAAACTCGAATAAGGAGAGGTACAGAAGCTTCCAGACGGGAACTTTCTTTTTCTTTTTCTTTCTTTTTTTTGACACAGAGTCTCACACTTCGCTGCCCAGGCTAGAGTGTCATGGCATCAGCCTAGTTCACAGCAACCTCAAACTCCAGGGCGTAAGTGATCCTCTTGCCTCAGCCTCCCACATAGCTGGGACTATAGAAGCCTGCCACAATAGCCAGCTGATTTTTTTATTTTTAGTAGAGATGGGATCTCTCTTGCGCAGGCTGGTCTTTTTTTTTTTTTTTTTTTTTTTTTTTTTCTGAGACAAAATCTCACTATGTCGCCCTTGGTAGAGTGCTGTGGCATCACAGCTCATAGCAACCTCCAACTCTTGGACTTAGGCAATCCTCTTGCCTCAGTCTCCCAAGTAGCTGGGACTACAGGTGCCCGTCACAACACCTGGCTATTTTTTGTTGCAGTTTGGCCAGGGCCGGGTTCAAACCCGCCACCCTCGGTATATGGGGCCCGCGCCCTACCCACTGAGCCACAGGCACCGCCCTGGTCTCGAACTCCTGAGCTCAAGCAATCCTCCTGCCTCAGCCTCCCAGTATGCTAGGATTACAGACGAGAGCCACCGTGCCCAGCTCCATCTATTTTTCTACCTGACAGAATTATTTTTATCTTAGAAGAAAGAGGCTCAGGAAAGTGAACCTAATAGCTGCTGAGGCAGTATTTAAACCCAGGCCTGCCTGCCTGGAAGCATAAGGTTTTTATTCTCAGCCAAACTGTCTCTTTACCTGCCTCCCACCCCCTCATCCACACAGCTGTCTTTCAAGGTCTCCCCTGCAGGCTCTGCCAGAAAGACACTGTGTGACTTTCTTGTTGCGTCACAGCTCAGTCACAATTGGGCTGAGAGCACAGCATGGTCCAGCCTACTAGATCCTTAGGGGCAGCCCTGCCGGCCTGGTGCAGGCTGGCCTGGCTTAGCCACACGTGCACCATGAAGTACCCTTTGGTGCCGCTGGTAAACGACCTCACCTTTTCTTTCCTGGTTTCCTGGCTGTGCCTCCCTGTGGGTTTGCTGTTGTTCTTGCTGATCGTCTGGCTACAGTTCTTACTTAGGCAAGGTGAGCATCTTACCTGTTCAGGCTGGGCCCTAACCCTTGAGCTGGGTGGGATCTCTGTATGCTGGGTGTCCTGAATAAATTGTGGAAAAGGGTGTTTTGTTCGGGGTATTTTAAATGCCGCCTCAGACATAAGCAGGGACCTCTTAAGCGCAGTGGTTCTCAACCTTCCTAGTGCTGCGACCCTTTAATACTCATCGTTCCTCATGTTGTGGTGACCCCCAACCATAAAATTATTTTCGTTGCTACTTCATAACTGTAATTTTGCTACTGTTATGAATTGTAATGTAAATATCTGATATGCAGGATGTATTTTCATTGTTTTAAAAGGGTCATGACCCACAGATTTAGAACTGCTGTTCAGGGTAAAGGATGGGGTTGGTTGTTTAGGGTTTCTTTTCTTTCTGGTTTGGTTTGTTTTTGTTTCTGTTTTTTGGGGGACAGAGTCTCACCTTGTCATCCTTGGTAGAGAGCAGTGGTATCATAGCTCACAGCAACCTCAGACTCTTGGACTAAAGCAATTGTGTCAGCCTCCCAAGTAGCTGGGACTATAGGGACCTGCCACAACTCCTGGCTGTTTTTAGAGATGAGGTCTCGCTCTGGCTCAGGCTGGTCTTGGACCTGTGAGCTCAGGCAATTCACACGCCTCAGCCTCCCAAGTGCTGGGATTACAGGCTGAGCCACCGTGCCCGGCCCTTTATTTTTTTAAGACATGTCTTAACTCTGTCACCCCAGCTACAGTGCATCCTCATAGCTTACTATAACTTCAAACTCTTAGGCTCAAGCTGTCCTCCTGCCTCAGCCTCCCAAGTAGCTGAGACTTACAGGTGCCCACCACAACACCTGGTGAATTTTTCTATTTTTTATAGATAATGGGGTCTCGCTCTTGATCAGGCTTGTCTCAAACTCCTGACCTTAAGGGCTTGCCTTGTCCTCCCAGAGTGCTAGAATTACAAATGTGAGCCACCACCCCCGGCTTATTTAGGGTTTCTTAATCTAGAGTTCAAGAGCGAGTCCCTAAGGTTGACTACAAAATGGTTATGTTTGCTTGTCTGCAACACATATGATCTTTTGTACAGAGAGGAAAGAGGTAGTCCTTTTAGGCAGATGATAGAAAAAATGCCCCTTCCTATGAATGCAGCTTCATGAACAGATCCTGGGCTGGATTTCAGCCCCGCTCACCCCCTTGGCTGGGTGCTTTTGTGTAGGAAACAACATGGGTAATGGAATACAACAGCCTTAGGTGTTTTTCAGATACCCAGAGGCAATACTGTTTCTGGACCATAGTACATCAGAGAGGATCTGGCTTCTCGGAAACATGGGATCATGAAAGCCACTGACATTCATTCTGACCGCTCCATGTCATCAGGAGCAAAGAGGCAGGGCAAAGCCGGCCAGCCCTGAGGGCAGTTGGGGGCAGTTGGGCCAGGTTATGGTCTGGCCACATGACAGGAGTGATTCTTCTGTTCCTCTGGTGTCCCTTTCCCTGAGAGCCCTCTTCCTAGGGCCCCTTTAACCTCCCACCTCCTGCTTCTCTGCCCCGTGATCTTTGGCCAGATAGGCAGGGAGAGTGCTGAGCACGCAGCCAGGTCTGGTCAGATGTCACGGAGGCAGGGCAAGCAGTCCCTCACACCCCCGCTGGCCCCAACGTCTCAAATGTAGGGGCTGTTATTGTGTAATGATTGGGAGCTCCAGGCACGAGCCTAAGAAATCCTCTTGTTTCCAGAAAATGTTTCAAGTATATTTTCCTCATATTTTCAGGGTGGACCACAATCCTTCCTGAGGGGCACAATTCTGGCACTGGGCCCCACAGCTGGTGGGACTCACTCAGAAGACTTTTTGTATCCTGGCTATAAGGTCATTCTGGGCTCTGGAAGACTCGGTTCCCATCTCAGCCTTACCTCTGAGTAGATCATAATAGCAGCTAACCTATTTTGAAAGCTCTCCATGGTCTTGTGCTAAACATTTCACGTGCCTTATCTTAGGGTTTCTTAATCTAGAGTTCAAGAGTGAGTCCCTAAGTTTGACTGCAAAATGGTAGGTTTGCACATCTGCAACACATACAGTCCTGGAAATAACCTGGTGAAGTAATTCTTATACTACAATCGAGGAAACTGAGGCTTGGAGAGGAAATACACCTATGAAGTCCTTATGAGAGCCTGCTGTCTGCTTCCAAATCCTGGCTCTTCCACTGCCATCTGTGTGGCTCCGGGCACATCCTCTCTGAGCCTTAGTTTTCTCACCTAAGAAATGGAGATACTAATACCTTTGGGGTTGTGGAAGGGCCTCTGTGGGGTCCATGCACGTCAGGTGCCTACAGGGCAGGGCACACCACCCAGGCACACACAGAACACGGCAGGTGTCTGCAGGCTGAGAAAATAACCCAGCCAATGTAGCTTTTGTCAGTGTGGGAGGACGTGCAAGGTTAGCCTTACATGGCTTCTCCAGCACGGAGGGACAATTACCCACCACCCAGGCCAAGGCCTGAGTACTGGTCTCCCGGCCCTTCATCCCCCTTGGAGGCCCTGCTGTAAAATCATCCACAGACTACCCCGACTCTGATTCTTCCTCAGACTTTCTCCCAAGAGGCTGTTTACTCGCTGACAGGTCCTGTGGCATTTTGAAATAAGTTCCTTATTAATTTTGTAATTAGGAGAAACTGTCCTTAAAGTGGGGTGTGCTGCCCTCCCCAGGGTCCCTGTGTTCTTAGAACTCTCAGAATTATTGTGTGGATTTTGCCCTTGGGCTGGGAACTGACCCAAACTCAGGGTCTGACCTGCCAGGGTTTGAGGCCCTGGGGGCTCTAGACATGCAGGCTGGTGGTTTTCCATTCGGCTAAGGATCCCTTGACTGGAATCAGTTTCGCCTGGAATTCAGTATGAAAAGCTGGCAGGAGTAGCTCTGCCAACTCCTCCTCTTCCTCCCTATCTACTCCTACATGGCCCAGCAGTGCCATTTTGGGACCTTGAAAGAAGAGTATTGACCATGGAGGTGAGGAGGAGAAAGGAGCTGCCTGCTGAGACTGGCATGAGGCAGAGAGATAAAGGGTCATTCAACCAGGAAGCTGGCCAGTGGGGCCAGTGCTACACTGGACTTGACATGGATAGAGGATGGAGCCATGCAGGCCCTTCAAGAAGATACCCTGTTGCAAGTGTGTTTCCTTTTGCAATTCGAAAGAAGTTTGCAGAAGGAAGAAGGTAAAGTCCAAAGGGACAGACTTGGGGCTGAACCAACAAATGGCACCACAGGCCCTGCCTGTTGAAGGTCCTGCCGACTCGCGCTGTGCCTTGGAGCACAATCCTCAACTCAAAGCTGCCTTCAGATTCCTCCAAATAAATGCACCCAATGGAAATGCAGCCCAGGGAGGTCAACTTTGAGTCCAGGACCACCACTCCTTGGCTGTGAGCCCAGCAGACAAGTCACTGTACCTGTCTGAGCTTTCCCCATTTGTAAAATATGAAAAATACTAATAACTGCCTTTGGGAACGTGTTAAAAGGATTAAGTGAGAAAATGAATTAAAAACACCTAGCACATAGTATATGTTCGAAAAATAATCACACTCTTTAGTGGAAAACAATCCCTTCAAGACAGCAAAGTCATTGTTTTTTTGTTTTTGTTTTTTGAGACAGCCTCAAGCTGTCGTCCTGGGTAGAGTACCATGGCATCTCAGCTCACAGCAACCTCCAACTCCTGGGCTCAAGCGATTCTCCTGCCTCAGCCTCCCAAGTAGCTGGGACCACAGGTGCCTGCCACAACGCCTGGCTATTTTTCGGTTGCAGCCATCATTGTTGTTTGGCGGGCGTGGGCTGGATTGGAATCCGCCAGCTCAGGTGTATGTGGCTGGCACCTTAGCCGCTTGAGCCACAAGCGCTGAGCCAGCAACCTCATGTTTTAAGTCACACTAACTGCCGACATTGTTGACACCTGTGTTGGGCCCCCTATTGAGGTTTGTCTTACTTCAGTGAACCCTCATCACAGAAGATGCTGTTATTATGCCCGTTGCACAGATGGAGAGGATGAGGCTCAGGCTTTTTGATCTTCTCCTCTTGCTCTGCAACACAAGGGTTCTATTCAGCCTTCTTTGCTTCTCTGCAACCAGTGAAACAAGAGTTTAGTAAGAAAAACAATCTTCTCCATCCACTTCCTTCTCTCACCTTGCCTTCCCCAGTTAAGCCATATTAGCAAACTCATGTACAAGCTTAATAACATGTAGGTTTTCAAAAATATTGGTGGGGGAGGATCAATATTTGTTTATGTTTTTTGAGACAGAGTCTTACTCTGTCATCCTGCATAGAGTGCTGTGATGTTATAGCTCACAGCAACCTCAAACTCCTGGGTTTGAGCTATCCTCTTCCCTCAGCCTCCCGAGTAGCTAGGACTACAGGCACCTGCAACCACCACAACATCCAGCTAATTTTCTATTTTTAGTAAAGATAGGCTCTCACTCTTGCTCAGGTTGGTCTCGAACTCCTGAGCTCAAGCAATCCACCTGCCTTGGCCTCCCAGAGGGCCGGATTACAGGTGCCCAGGTGGTTTTGTTTTTTAAAAAGATTCTGTCTTTTACATTTCTCTGCAACTTGCTTCTCATATACTGTGTATCCTGAAACTCAAAAGACATAGTTATAGGCTGTGCCTGGTGGCTCACATTTTTATCTGAGCACTTTGGGAGGCCATGGTGAGGGGATGGCTTGAGGCCAGGAGTTCAAGACCAGCCTGAGCAACATAGCAAGACCCCATCTTTACATAAAACACAAAAAATTAGCTGGGCATCATTGTGTGCACCTTAGCTACTTTGGAAACTGAGGCAAGAGGATCTCTTGAGCCCAGGAGTTTGAGGTTGCTGTAAGCTATAATGACACCACTGGACTCTAGCCTGAGCGTCAGCAAGACCCTGTTTCACTTATACACATAAAAGATATGGATGGATATAATGCAATTACTGTAACAGCTTCATGACAAGCCATAGGATGGATAGACTAAGTCTCCATGTAGTAAGTATGCCACACTTTAGTCAACTAGACCGCTCATGATGGACACAGTTTCCAGCTGTTTGTGTGTGTGTATTCCAGCACAAAACAGTGCTGCGGCCAAAATCATTTCATCTACATATCAGATATTCTTTTTTTTTTTTTTTTTCTGGGCTCAAGCAATTCTCTTGCCTCAGCCTCCCAAGTAGCTGGGACTACAGGCGCCCACCACAACGCCCAGCTATTTTTTGGTTGCAGCCATAGTTGTTTGGCAGGCCCGGGCTGGATTCGAACCCACCAGCTCAGGTGTATGTAACTGGTGCCTTAGCCACTTGAGCCAGATATTCTTTTTTTTTTTTTTTTGAGACAGTTTCACTTTGTCACCCTCAGTAGTGTACTATGGCGTCACAGCTCACAGCAACCGCCAACTCCTGGGCTTAGGTGATTCTCTTGCCTCAGCCTCCTGAGTAGCTAGGACTATAGGTGCCCACCACAACGCCCAGCTATTTTTTGTTGCAGTTTGGCTGGGGCTGGGTTCGAGCCCGCCACCCTCGATATATGGAGCCAGTGCCCTACCCACTGAGCTATAGGCGCCGCCCCGACTCAGATATTCTTAGTGAATGAACTATTGGCACTCTTCAGTGCCTCCTCCCGGCCCATGATGGAAATAGTATGTCATTTGCTCACTGCTGGGGTCCTCCTCTCTAGTAGTTGGATATGACAACTTTCCAAATCACAGGATAACCTTCTTTCTTGTTCTCTGGTCACCCCTGAAGGCCCTGAAGTCGTCTTGAGGTCTCAGTGGCCCATATAATTCTGCCTTGGCCCACTGGCCTCAGACAAGTGTTCAGGGGTGGGTACCCAGATGGGGTAGGCACCCCTGGGTCAGGGTAGGAGACGGGATGTGCCACCCATGAGACCTGGTCTGTATCTCCACAGATTCAGAGGGAAATGACTCAGACTTATGTTTGGATTGGGAGCCCTGGAGCAAAGGCCCAGGCAAGGTTCACTGGAAGGGGGCCCAGCCCAGCCCGGAGGAAGAGCAGCTCTGCGGGTGAGCCGGCTCTGCCAGGTGAGCCCCTTCCAGGGGGTGGGGGCTGCAGGGAGGCTGCCCCCTCCTGTTGGAGCTATGCCCCTTGCCATACTGAAGAACCTCTGCCTCATCATATGTGAGACTTGCTTTGGCCCCCTCTGCCATGAGGACCCCTATCCTCTAAGACCTTACCTTTTGCTGGCTGTTCCCTCCCTCACCTCCAAGCATTTGTTCTAGTGTTGCTTTTTCAGCAAGGCTTTCCTGGCTGCCATATATATATATATATTTTTTTTTTTTTTTTTTTTTTTTGAGACAGTGTCACTATGTCACCCTTGGTAGAGTGCTGTGGCATCACAGCTCCCAGCAACCTCCAACTCTTGGGCTTAAGTGAATCTCTTGCCTCAGCCCCCCAGGTAGCTGGGAGTACAGGTGCCCACCACAACACCTGGCTATTTTTTGTTGCAGTTGTATTTGTTGTTCATCTGGCTTGGGGCAGATTCGAACCCACCACCCTCGGTATATGTGGCGGGCTCCATAACCACAGCCCTGGCTGCCCTATTTGATATTGCTATCTCCCCTCCCCACCACACACATCATGCCCTTTGCTCTGCTCTGTTTTCCTTTCACCATAGCGTCACCACCATCTAACATGCTGCGAGATCAGGGGTGCATCCAAAGCCCCAAAGCACCACCTGCCACACCACGGGGCCCCCATACATATTTGAAGGAGTAACGTGATAATAGCAATAGTAATAATAACGGGTGACATTCACTGGGGGCTTAGTAGGTACCAGGGCCCATCCCTTTCAGAAGCTGTACAAGAACTCTGTCCCATTTATCTAGGGCCCTTCCCACCCTGTCACTTATCTGTCTCTTTCTTACTCTTTGATGCCAATGTCAGACCCAATCTTCCCTTTGTTTCTAGTTTGGCTTTTCCTGCATCATCTGGGCTGTGGTGGTGGCCAAAGTGGATGGGAGAGACTGTCCAGGGAGGGAAGAGGACTCTTGTGACTACAGTGCCTCCCTGGAACCCCCAACCCACATGGTCTGCAGGCAGACATCTAGAAGCTGCCCAGGCCCCCCAGGGAGGAGACAGGAGGAGCAGGCTCATGGGGAGAAGCTGGCCAAGGGGATTCAGAGAGGCCCTAGGGCAGGTCAGGGCCAGTGGGTGGAGGTCCATATTAAAGAAGTTTTCTGTGCCCCGGGGCCTCTGGCAAACCTGCTGGGCCCAACCAAGTCCCTGAATTCAACCAGCTATGGGACCCAGGCTGTCCTGGCCCTCTCCAGGACGCCCAACCCTCGTCACCACCCATTCAAGGAGAGACCTTGCTCTGAACCTCATTCTCTGATTTCAGACTCCCTCCTCAATTAGACTTCAGATTGATTTTAATAACAAATATTTATTTGATAAAAAGCTACAGACTGTCTACCCTCTGCCGAATTACAGTAGGAAGAGCTCACATGTATGAGCACTTAGGACGTGTGTCAGGTCCTTTCCTACGAGCCTTGTTGTTTATTTTAACCCTCCCAAGAATCCAATGAGGTAGGGTCTTTGGATGGGGGAATCAAGGCACAGAGCAGTCAGGTAGCATGCTCATGGTCACACCGGTGGAGCTGGACTTTGAACCGGGTCCCAATCCACTGTGCCAGTTCCCCCCCTTGTGGCTCTGGGGAGTGGGTGGAGGGAGGCAGCAGGGATGATGGGTTGGAGGAGGGGTCATGCCCTCCTGGGTGCCACCCGGATATCTCTGACCCCCCTTTCTCCCTCCACATCCTGCCAGTCACTGCAAGGCTCTAAAAACATCAAAGGAGGTGGCACCTGTGGCTCAAAGGAGTAGGGCACTGGTCCCATATGCCGCAGGGGGTGAGTTCAAACCCAGCCTGGGCCAAAAACTGCAAAAAAAATCAAAGGAGAGAGAACAGAGCCTGCATTATTAGCGTGTCTCTCGGCCTTCACTCTCTGCTCTTTCTGGCCTGATGGTCAGGATGATCCATCCAAGGCACAAACCGGAATACGTCCCTCCCCTGCTCAGAGCCCTCTGTGGCTCCCTGCTGGCCCTGCTGCAGCCCAGCTCCTTCCTCATCAGGTGTGGAAAGCCCCTGGGGGATCTGAGCCCACTGCCTCAGCTGCGTGAGGTTTCTGTTCCTCTCAACAGGCTGCAAAGGACACTCCTAAACTTGAATGTAGAAGATATATTCTGAAAAGAGAAATTTCTGAGTAGAAAATATACATATTTACATTTTGTGAATCCTGGCAAGTTGTCCTACAAAAATGTGGCGCCACTGTATAAGTACCTGTTTCCCCAGCCCGGTGCATCCTCCAGCAGATGTGTACACACATTCTCTCTCACACTCACATGCACACCTACATTCACACACACACTTCCGGCACACTCTCACACGCACACTCATGCTTTCACACACACACACCCCTTTCCCATATACACTCTATCTCTCACAGTCTCTCACACACAGATACAGACATACTCTTACACACACAGTCAAGTTCACAGGCACTCACACGAACTCACACTCACATTCATACTAAGTCACACACACATTCTCTGTCACACACACTCTGACACTCTCACACACTCACATACTTTTTCACATGCACACGTGTGCTCTTACACACACACACTTTCTCCACACATGCTTTGTTGTGACTGAGGAGCTTTTCCGGGGCGTTTCAGGACTGGCACCGAATAAACCCTTTTGGTAACAAGCTCCTCGGCTGCGGTCTCTCCCTGGCCTTGTCTGGTGTTTTCTCCCTGTCCTCTGCTGGTGCAGCGTTCAGGACAGCTCTGGTAGGGGTGGGAGCTGCTTGGCGGGTAGAGAGGAAATATCAGCTGAGCACACAGCATGTGTGAGCCCCTGGGAGGTTTTCTGGGTCTGAGGGGCGTAGACTGAGTCTCCAGGACAGTGAGAGGTTCAGCCGGCTCCCAGGCAAGTGCTGGCGGGCCGCCAGGTTGCGGGGCAGCAGGTCTGAGTCACTCCACTGTGCCCCAACCAACCTGCCTGGCCGATACTCCAGGGCTGGGACAAGGCTCAGAGCGGGGGCTGAGGAATGTTGCCTGGAACACTCACTTCTCCAAGCTCTCCGGGAAGTCAAGAGGTGGTTCTTCCCACAAGATCACCCCCAGACACAGGCTACTCTCCCGCCGTCTTCCCCTCATGCCTGTTCCTTGAACCTAAGGGAGGTGACAAAGAGCTAGGTTTCAGCTCTGGACTAGAAGTTCATTAACTCAGCCCTGATGATTTACTCATTTGCGCATTATTCATTCATTCCCTTGTTTACCTACCCACCATTCACTTGCTGGCCCACTGATTTACATTCAGTGGCTCGTGCCTCACACCTTCCAGCACAGCGCTGGCTCTTCTAGCTCCGCCCCTTCACTCACTCCTCCACCCTCCTCCTGTGCAATGTCTTCCATCCTCCCCCTCCTCTGTCGACCCAGTTTTCCATCCCACTTTGATGCTTTCTTCCTTCCATTTAACCTTATAAATCACCCACCACGTTTCCCACATAATGCTCTTCATGGCTTTCAAGTCATTTTGTACCCACTTTTGCTGAGAATTCAGTGTCCATACAGGGACAGGGCTCCAGCACCAGGGAGATCTCCCAGTTCCTTGACATGGTTCCCTGTCTCCTCAGGAGGAGGCTCAGGGAAGGTGGTCAGGGGATCAGCTGCACAGCCCCAGTCTGCATGTTCAAGCCCATGACGGCCACCTGAGACGTGGGGTTTCTTTGAGGGCCTTGTCTGATGGGCCCTTTCCCGTCTTTTGGTGCTGGGACCAGAGCCCTGGGCACTGCAGCTGCAGGGAAGTGTTATTTCCAGTTTCTTGGGCCCCATTTCTTGCCTCCCTAGAGACCAGAGCAGAGCTCCAGACTGTGGTGACCCATGGACTCAGGCCTCTCCTTGAGGAGCACTCTGGGGACCTTCAGAGCAAAGACAAAAATTCCCTGACACTCAGATCTTTAGCCAACAGCAAGGTAGACCAGGGCAATCTGGAGGAAAACCACTTGCACTTCAGCATTCTGTCCTGGCCCCAGAGCAGAGGGGACTCACAGTCCATGACAGATGCAGGCAGGGACTAGGACACAAGCCAGGGAGGCAGGGAGGAATGTTCCTTACACGTTCCCAAAAGCTCCACTTCTATTCCTCTCTCTGCACATGCCCTTCCCTGCTCCTGGAACCACGGCCCCTGCCTGCCCCGCCCACTCCCCTGCCCCAACCTGACATTCAGCCCTCCCTTCTCCCCAGCTTGAGCCGCTTCTGCCAGGAAGCCTTTCTGAGGCCCACAGTCCAGCTCCCTGACACTGAGATAGCTGTCCGTAGAGGGGCTGCGGAGAGGGCTCTGTAGATGTTCATTGACTGAATAAATGCATCCCATTTCACAGATGCGGAAATTAAAGTTCCCAGCTTTCCCCACCCCCAGCCTTTTCCCAGCCAGCTCTTCCTCCTCCAGGTTCCAGCCAAAGGCCAATTCAGCAGCTCTCCTGCCCCACCCGCTCTGCCACTCCCGCTGTTCCTGTGGTTTCCTCCCACCCTGTCCTCAAGGCCTGCTCTTCTCACCGCTGACAGCTTCCTGCTTGCTGGTTTCCCGTCTCCTGGCAAGTGTCACCATCCCCATTTCACAGACGGAAGCCTCAGAGGGAATGGCCGAGCTGGGGTGAAGACCCTTGTGTGGCAACTGCTTTAATCCAGCATGTTAGCCAGGTTCTTTATTCTTTTGGTTTTACTCTAAAATCACCATGGCTGCGGTAATAAAATAAAAGTGGTGAAACAAACATTTTATGACTTTCTAAAAGGTGCCGTTTCCACTTTGGTTCCAATTGCAGGTATGTGGGACTCGGGGTTTGTGCATACACGTGTGTGTGTGTGTGTGTACCTGCATGTGGGTGGCCCTGGCTGAGCCAGCTCCACCCCAGGAGAAGGAGGGTAGACATTGGTCCCTGCCCAGGAATTGGGTGTGCCACAAGGCCCTGCATTCCCTCCTGCTCTCATTTCCAATTGAGTCAGCCCCACTGCGGCAGCACAGCAGCTGGCTGGGAGCCTCCAGGTGCCAGCCCATGGCCGAGTCAGCCCTTCTCCCCACTGCCCAAATGGAGCGGCTGGCCCGGGCACCCCTGGCCTCACCATGTCCCCGGATCCCTAGAGCCCGCATCGCCCGGAGGCACTGTGCCCAGTGCTGGGCCGACCTGGGCTGCAGGTACAGGTATCATGGGAGTGGGAGGGACAGGGAGACTGGACCTACTGTGTGCTGGGGGCATGTGTCATCTCCATCTTCATAACACCCTGGAGGGCAAGAATCTTCCTCTCATCAGACAGATGAGGAAACAGAAGCTCAGGGAGTCAAGTAATAGGCCCAGGGTCCACTAGCTGCCAAGTGGTGGAGGTGGCTTCCAGCCATGGTCCCTGAGACTCTAAGCCCAGGCCTTCTGGGACTCAGCACTGGCCTTCTGTGGGGCTCACTGATTTTCGGATTTGGAGATGGGACTCACGGTGAATGTGTGCGCTTTCCCCTTCCTCTGATGGAGAGAGTATGAGGGATCCCAGCTGTCTTACCTGGGGCTGGAGATTCAGCAATCTCAGCAGGATCAGTGTGGGGCTGTAGTTGTCTCAGCCAGGAACTGGTCAGCCCTCTTGTGATTTTAACAAGTTATTTCCCCCACTGTGATAACGTGTTACAGTCTGCTTCTTTGCCCTTCTCAGCTTCTCGTAGCTGTCCACCTTCCTCGGCTCCTGGTCCTCTTGCGTGTTCATAGCCAGCAAAGTAGCACCTTCCAGTCTCTCTCCGACTCTACTTCCATCACCACAGCTCCTGCTCTCCTGCTCCGCCTGCCTCTTTATTTCTCTCTCTTTCTGTCCTCCTCCCTCCCTCTCTCCCTCTCTCTTATAGTCTTTCTTTCTCCCTCCCCCTTCCCTTCCTTCCTTTCTTTTCTTTCTTCTCTCTTTTTCTTTCTTTTTTTGAAACAGGATCTCACTCTGTCACCTGTGCAGAGTGCAGTAGCGTCATCACAACTTGCTGCAACCTTGAACTCCTGAGCTCAAGTGATTCTCCTCCCTTAGCCTCCTGAGTAGCTAGGACTTGAGGCATGTGCCACCATGCCTGGCTAAGTTGTTTTGTTTTGTTTTTTTAGTGTTTGTAGAGATGGGGGTCTCACTAATTTGCCCAGGCTTCCTATTTCCCTTATAAATGCAAAGACACATGACTACATTGTACATCCCCCACTAGTCCAAGATCATCTCCCCATCTCAAGATCTTTAGCTTAATTGCATCTATGAAGTCCTTTTTACCTTATAACATACATTCACAAATGCTGGGGATTAGAATGTGGACATCTTGGGAGGGGCATTATGCAGCCTCGCTCTCTCTCCCTACCATCTATCTACCTATCAGTCTATTTACCGTGACCCCACCCTCACCCTCCCTGAAGCTCTTGGTGCTTTGTGGTCCCCAAGGCTGTTAATATTGAATTCACTATAAGAGTGCCTGCCCCATTGAACATGCTCAATAGTTATTGGTTGAATGAACAGATGAATAATACTTAAGAGAGTTTAAAACAAAATAAACAAAAACCACACTCTTACTTCCAGAACAGCAGTTTTTAATCAGGGTTTTGCAACTACTTCATTTGAATTTAATTTTATTCTTTTTTTTAGTATTAAGTATTGACAAACTAGTAAAAACATCACATACGCTCAAGTATGTTAGATCCCAAATACCTTTTGTCAATCAAAATCATATCAATCGTATGATCAGGAAATACTTTACATTGAACTTATAAAATGAGCATAATAAGATTATTGTTATCTCTATTTATTGAGAAGAAATACCACTGCCAACTTTTTTTTTCAATGTGAAAACCACTTCCTTGGGACAGCCTGTCTGTCCACTCTAGGCCAGTGTGCTAGCGTTTGAGGTCACAGAGTCACCAGTTTAGGCCCGCCAACCCTCTTGCTCTGCTCATCTCAGTCACTTTCTCATGAGTCATTTATTTGTTCAACAAATTCCAAGGGGACTGCCACATTCAGAATACAAGGCTCGGGTGTCCCTGGCACCAGCTCAGGGCTGCCCCACTGTAGGTGCTCCAGAAAGGAAAGCTTGATGGATATGAAATGCTCTCAGCCTCTGTGTGAAGTCCATGGCGGGATGAGGGTATAAGGATGAGGAAGAGGCTCTCTCAGCTCTTGGGATGTCCACAGGCTGGCCCAGGAGGAAGACAGAGGACTGGTCCACCACAGCATGATGCACTAAATGGTGATCCGAAAGGTCGGAGTGGGGTTAAGTAGAGTCCATGTAGCCACCAACAGAGCTTCCCATGAAGTGAATGGGATGCAGAGTTCACTGCTGGTGTGAACGGAATCTTAAAACCATACAATGTTGGCCTTGGGAGGACCCACTCTGAGCAAAATGACTCTGTCAGGATTCCCCTCATCCCTGCTCCCCAGTCTGAATGTATATTCTGTTGTTTCATGATGGCAATAAAAAATGCAAGACATAGGAAGTGTATGTGTACTCCCCCCAGCCACAAGTGTACCCCCCCCAGCCACAAGTATGATGAGCAGGTCAGTGTACATCCTACAGTGTTTTGGGCTTCATAAATGTTTATTTACATACATGTATATTATATATATATAATCTAATTCTTGTACATAATTGAGCTTATACACATGAATTGTTTTATATTATATGTACTATCTTACAAATGACCTTTCCTACTTTATAACATCTTTCCCTGGAAATACACAGAGCTCTACAACAACTTCCTTAAAGACTGGGTGATATTTCATTTTATGACTGAACAGGACTTTTGTTACCTACCCTCCTGGTGATGGAATTTTAGGTTATTTCTTTTTCTCTTTTAGTCGCTATTATAAGTTATACTGTCATGTTCCTGGACATATATCTTTCAGGACTTATCCTTATGATATATATGCAGACTAGGAATTATAGAATTTAAAGATATACACATTTAAAGTTTTGAGACATATCCTGGGAGATGGTTTTCCAGGAAGGTTGTATTTATTTACAAGTGGGCATGAACTTATTTCCCAATTTTCTTGACTTTTTTTTTTTTTTTTTGAGAGTCTCACTTTGTCACTCTTGCTACAGTGCTGTGGCGTCACAGCTCACAGCAACCTCAAACTCTTGGGTTTAAGCGATGCGCTTGCCTCAGCCTCCTAAGTAGCTGGGACTACAGGCACCCGCCACAATGCCTGGCTATATTTTGGTTGCAGTTGTCATTGTTGTTTAGCAGGCCCAGGCCGAGCTTGAACCCACCGGCTTCAGTGTATGTGGCTGCCGCCCTACTCACTGAGCTGTAGGAACCAAGCCTTTCTTGACATTCTTGACCAGATATTGTTCTTTTTAGTCTTGGCTAATGAAAGAAACTTACTTCAATTTATTTTTTCTTCTTATTATTAATGAGCTTGAGCATCTTTTACACACTCCGTGTCTGGCAGAGTTTCAAAGGTAGATCAGAGAAGCAGAAAGGCCCTTTTTGAGTCTAGTGTGACAGTAGATTTCCATAATTAATAATGGGTTAAGTGACATGGCTGATTACACATAGGTAGTTTGTGGACTCCATCACCTTGAAAAAGTTCACCTTAATTCATATTTTGCTCCTGTGCACCTCAAGCCTATGCCACTGAGGTCAATGTCAATTGATCTTTGCAGACATCAAGTACCTTTAAACCTCCAGACTTCCTGCCCCCATATGTGAACCCAAGCACCGAAAGCCCTGGGTGAATCTCCGCACAGTTGAAATATGTCTGTGCTGGCAAGACAATCTGATTCACAAACCTTCACCATTTACCAGTTGCAGGCCTCTGTTACTTAACCTCTCTGAGCCTCAGTTTCCCTTTCTGGTCATGAACAGCACTGCCTGCCTCCTAGGCCCATTGTGAAAATAAAATGAAACTAACGCATGTGAAGGGCTGGGCACAGTGCCTGCCATGTAGGAGGTGAACAATGCGTGTCAGATATCCCTGGCCAAAGAGAAAGCTCGTGGAGCCGCTTCCAGACAACACAGGTCTGTTTTCAGCAGACAAGTGAATTCAGGCCTCCCGACTCCCTGCAGAGGGAGAAAGATTTGCATTTGAGTCTCAAATCCTCCACTCATCTCTGGGAGAGTCCCCTCACCTCTAGGAGCCTGCTCCTTCATTCGCAGAAGCGGTGCCATCGTGATGGTGGCACATAGATCTCAACCCCCGGGCAGCCGCCTCTGTGCTGCAGCCCTGAGGACCAGGCTGCGGCTGAGTGCTTCTGGACAGTTTTGCAGCAAAAATCCTCAGCGGGGCCTCAGTGCTTCCTACTTACGAATCAGCAAAGAGCACTTCCTTCTTTTTTTCCTTTTTCTTTTTTCTGCATGCTTTTTTGTCCATTAAGACAGGTGCCTTCTGATAGGACTTCCTATTTGCTCTCTTGCTTCTCAATGAAGCAAAGAAAGTTCTAATTTCCACCGAGTCATTATGCTGTGGTCCTTCACCACCCCGGGATTCTCATCCTGTTTGCACTGTGGAATCCACTTCTCCAACCCCCTTCCTACCAGCTGTCCCCACCTCTACCCAAGTTGACTGGCAGATGCTCATACCCTGTGAGAATGTCTTTCTCTTGACACTTGCCAACCCTCAATGTCAGCAATCTTTTCAGTGCTTGCCAATCTGATAGATAAAAAGTATTTCATTGTTTTAATTTGCATTTCCCTGATTAGTTGTGAGGTTCAACATCTTTTTGTATAGGACATTTACATTTTATCTTCAGTAGATTGTTGATTCATATCTACTGTAGACTTTTCTATTGGACTTCCTTTGATTTTTTTCTTATTGATTTCTAGGAACTCTTTATATAGACATGTAATGGGGCTTTACTATTTGTTGTAGATATTTCCTCTCAGCTGATCACTGTCCTGACTTTTTTATGGTGTTTTGTTATACAAAACTTTTGCAATTTGAAGAAACCTCAGGTTTCTTCAATTATGGTTTCGGTATTTATTTTGTTTGGTTTGGTTTGCTTTTTTGTTTTTTTTTTTTTAGAGACAGAGTCTCACTTTATCACCCTTGGTAGAGTGCTATGACATCACAGCTCACAGCAGCCTCCAACTCCTGGGTTTAGGCGATTCTCTTGCCTCAGCCTCCCAAGTAGCTGGGACTACAGGCGCCTGCCACAATACCTGGCTATTTTTTTTGTTGCAGTTTGGCCGGGGCTGGGTTTGAACCACCACCATTGGTATATGGGACCGGTGCCCTGCTCACTGAGCCACAGGTCCTGCCCTGGTTTGGTTTGCTTTTGAGACAGGGTCTCACTCTGTCACCCTGGGTAGAGTGCTACGGCATCATAGCTCACAGCAACCTCAAACTCCTGGGTTCTTGGGCGGCACCCATAGCTCAGTGCGTAGGGCGCTGGCCAGGCTGGTGGGTTTGAACCCAGCCCAGGCTAGCTAAACAATGATAACTGCAACAAAAAAATATCTGAGCATTGTGGCAGGCACCTGTAATCCCAGCTACTTGGGAGGCTGAGGCAAGAGAATCACTTAAACCCAAGAGTTTGAGGTTGCTGTGAGCTGTGATGCCATGGCACTCTACTGAGGGCAAAATAGTGACACTCTGTAAAAAAAAAAAAAAAAAAACTCCTGGGTTCAAGCAATCCTCTTGCCTCAGTCTCCCAGGTAGCTGGGACTACAGGCACCTACTACAATGCCCAGCTAGTTATTTTATTTTTATTTTATTTTATTTTATTTTATTTTATTTTATTTTATTTTATTTTATTTTATTTTATTTTATTTTATTTTATTTTATTTTATTTTATTTTATTTTATTTTATTTTATTTTATTTTATTTTATTTTATTTTA
>CAUYPK010086642.1:0-25882 GCA_963574355.1 Loris lydekkerianus | reverse complement strand
TCTTTGGGTACTATGAATGTGATCCACCGTGCAGCCTCTCCAGTTTTTTTTTGATACTTATTCAATAGATTTAGATCTATAAAAATGGCAAGTGCATATGATTCAAATTAATAGGGTATGTCTGACACTCTGATAAGCACCTAGTCATAACAATCTTATCCCATCTCTCACTTTATAAAGATGAAGTGTAAACAAAGCTGGCTTGTAAGGCGTATCTATAAAATGGAGGTGCACATCCATAATCCCAGCTCTTTGGGAGGCCAGAGATGGGAGGATTTCTCCAGCCCAGGAGTTCTGGGCTGCAAATGAATTATTCCCATCAGGTGTCTACACTGGTTTCTAAATCAATACAGTGATTTCTTGGAGCTGTGAACCACTAGGTTGCCTGAGGAGTAGTGAATAAGCCCTGGTTGGAAAATCTTACAAGTGTGATAGCTAAATAATATTAATAAGGTCCTTTTTTTTTTTTTTGGCATTTTAAATGTTATTTATAAGATTATCACTTAAAAAAGGACAAAGAATGAGGCAGACATGGAAGACCCTGAAAAATCTGTTCCTGATACAGGGAGAAACGTGAGGAAAGAGGAAGGGACCTGGTAGCTAATCCCATGACCAGAGAAAGGACAAAGGATAAATTTGGAGTGTTTGAGCCATGAGATGGGACATATAGTCAAAGGTCATGATCAAAAACAACTGCAAGAAGTGAAGAAATATGGAATCCCCCCAGTCTATAATTCCTCAGAATAATGAAAATATCTTAAGCACCTAGAATAGTGCCTGGTGAACAGAAGGTGTTAGATAAACTTCTGTGGAGTGAATTATCATCTTTATTTGCATATGAACCAGTAATTACCCAGCTAAGAAGTGGAGAGTAACTGGTAAAAGCTAAAGCAGCTGTTTTTGGGGACCACTGGAAGTCAAGATGAAGGCTAAGACAGCAACTGTGCAAAGAGGAGGCTTGGAGGCCAAGGTGTCCTCAGCTTCAGTCTCCTTCCTCCTTTGTGGCTATTGCATTCAAGGTGGGTGGAGCAGAGGAAGAATGCACTTTGCTTTTCTGTCTCTTCCCCCACCATCCTCCCTAGGTGGGTTGGTTGTAAGAGTGGCAAGTCTCAGCTAGTCTTTATCTAGAATCTTGGAATGAGGGATAGGGTCCTGGAATCTGGCCTGTGTTGCTTCAAGCATCTCCACTGAGGCCACCATGTGCTCCACTTGTAGGTCCACCTGGGGTGAAGTGGAAGGGAGCAGAGGTGAGAGTCTGGAACTGCACTGCACATTGATGGAATATTATTCAGCAATGAAAGGAATGAAGTCCTGTCATATGCAACAACACGACTGGAACTGGGGGATACGAGTTAAGTGAAATAAGCCAGGCACAGAAATGTAAATATTGCATGCTCTTTCTTTATGTGTGAATTAAGAACACGGATCTCATGGAGTTAGAAATTACAATAATGGTTACCAGAGCCTTGGAAGAGTAACAGGGAGAGGAAGATAAGGAGAGGTTTATGAATGGGTACAAAAAATTAGAGATGAGGAACAAGATCAAATTTAAATTTGGTAGGACAATAGGGCATTTATAGTTAACAATTACTTATTGTGTGTTTCAAAATAATCAGAGAAATGGATTTGGAATATTCTCAAAAAAAAAAGTGATAAATATTTGAGGTGACAGATATCCCAATTAGCATAATTTGATTAGTACACATTATATGCTTGTATAAAAATATCACATACACGCTAAACATAAGTACTGTTTTAAGGACTCATAACATTTTTAAAAGACATGTCATTCCTCCTTAAAGAAGCATTCTTAGATTTAACTTTTAAACATGCATGTGTAATCCTGTCATAATAAGAACTAATGCCAAAAGAAAATAAACATCTTGTAATAACATTTTTTTTAAAAAAAGGTAAAACATCAAGAGAAATAATTAAAGAAATCTAAAATAAGTGGGGGGAAACATGCTTTATTTTTACCTGGGAGCCTTGGATAGGGAGATGGCAAATGCGGTACCTCTCAAAATTATCCAAACTTAATATAATTCCTATCAAAATGCCAAGTAGCTTCTTGTCAGACTTTGGCAAACTTATCCTAAAAGGCGTATGAGAATGCAAGTGACTTAATCCACCCCAAACTGTCTTGAAAACAAGAATAAATTTGGAGAGTTCATCCTTGTCAGTTTCAAAACACATCCCAATCAGTAGTAATCAAGACAGTGCAATAGTGGCTGAAGGATAAAGAAATCAATAGAATAGAATTCAAAGTTCACAGCTAAATCCTTATCTTTATTATTAATTCATTTTTGACAAGATGCCAAGGAAATTTAATGGAGGAAAGGATAATCTTTTCAACAAACAGCAGTAGAATAACTGATGACCAATATGTGAATAAAAAATTAGATGCTAGCCTATACCATATAGAAAAATGAACTCAAGAATTGTTCACATATCTAAATGTAAGAACAAAATCCATAAAACTCTTTCAACAAAACGAAAAATGTATTTTCATGATGTTGGAGTAGGCAGTGACTTCTTTTATATGGCATCAAAAGTGCAAGAAATGAATAAAACAGAAAAATTGGGCTTCATGAAAACTAAAAACTTTCTTGAATCCAGAATACCATCAGGAAAGTAAAACACTGCACTGATGGAAAGAAAATATTTGCAATCATATATTTGATAAGAGATTTGTACTTTACTTATAGACAAACAAAACAATGAGCAGAGGTACTGACTAAAGACAACAGTAAAATGGTACAGGAGGTTTTAAAAATATTAAATGCATCTCCATTTCAGCTTTAAAATGAGTTCTGTAGCAGCTATGCATACACTTCTTTCTCTCCCTTTTGATGCCTCTGACTTAGAATGAAGAGTGTTGGGTAGGTTTGATTTGACATTGAGTTCACATGTCATTACCGGATCATGAGAAGCCATATCAGATGCTGATTTAAGCCAAGATTGGGCTGGAAATAGAGACAAGACTACTGGGCTATTCCTGGGTAAAAGGTGAGAGACTCTTTATGTGGAAGGTAGATGTCCCACATTAGAAAGCATTTGAGGAATATATACCCCAAAATATTAAAATGAGCACAAAGAAGGTAAGGTTAAGAAAGAAAAATGTGTTTTGTTTACTTTGGTAATATAAAATTGTTCCTGATAGCAATTTTTTATTTCTATAACTGGAGCTTTATGATAGAATAAATTGTTGAAATTTATATTAAGAAAAATTGGCCTTACACGTAAGTGGTGTTATAGACTTTGATCATCAGACGTCATAAAGAGATTTGCCAAATGCCATTGTGTCTCCTTGAAACTTTGTGATGTAGGTTATTCTTACTGTATTTCTTAAAATACTTCTACTCACAGCTGAATTGAATGAGGATTTTTGATCATTCTGTTTATTGAAGCTAGTCTTTAAGATACATGTCACTGCTCAAACTTCTCCCTCAGATCTATGAAACAAACAAAAATGAAATTAATTTTGTATTTTAGTTAATAATGCCATCATCTCTCTGATCCTTATAACAAGGAATAAACATGAAAAGATGGTATACCTGAAACATCTTTTTGGCATTTATTCTGACTTCTTCCTTTACAGCCCCAAATTCTTTGTTGTATTATTCACAAAACTTTCAAATCATCTTCTAGTAAATATCTAGCTTTATATAATCAGGATGTTCTGTCAAGCACTAAATTCCCTTCTCTTTTCACCTGTATGTTTTTTGATTTTCCTTATATACATATATGTACATATGAGGGGATACCAAAATGCATTGATATTATTAAATATCATTTATTCAAGAAATGTTCACATATAAAAATGTGTGCAAATAAGTGTGTACTCACATGGCTCCATCCAATTCTACTAGAGGCAATCCATCCTGGTATTTGTTAAGACAGGATAAAATTGAAACTTAGCAAAAACTGTCACTAAGACATTTTATCATAAATTCCAGTTTATTCTGCAGGATATTTTTCAATTAGATTTAAGTGTTGGAAATACAATTTCATTAAATCATATAATACCATTATAGCTCGGATTCAGCAGAAGAAAGGCCTAGATGAGGTTTGAAAATTTTGCAAGGGGGCAGCTGCTGTGGCTCAAAGGAATAGGGCGCCGGCCCCATATGGCTAGGTTCAAATCCAGCCCTGGCCAAAAACTGCAGAAAAAATAAAATAAAATTTGCAGGGGTTATTATCCTAAAAACTTCATTAGAGGTGTTACTTCTGTATCATAGACCCTGTCCTTGTTTAAATGTTCTGGTATTTAAAAAAAAAAAAGGCATAAAATGAGATATATTGTTCATATAATCTGAAAAACTTTGAACAAGATAAATTATTGAACTTTGAACAATATAAATTAACTTAAGGCAGAATTTTTCCCCTTAAACATAAAAGTAATTATACACAGTACAATAATTATGGACATAAATTAAAAATGTATATCTTTCAAGTAAAAATAATCCATAACTTTCGCCTCTAAATCAGTGAAGTGTTACTTGAGTAAATTATTATATATTCATTGATAATTAATGCCTAAATTATAAAAATTAATAGGTTTTTAAGAAAATTAATTTAACATAAGTTATTATCAAGTTAATGTTACACAAGAGCCACTAAAATAAATACTTCATTAGTGTGACAAAATAAAATAATGATGCAATAAGATATTCTCCTTAATTTTTAAGAGAATAAGATTACCAGTTTGTTTTAAACTGATCTGGAAAAAAATTTATTCCAAATATAACTTGTGCCATACATCATGACCTCCCCCATTCCCATCTTAGGGACAGGACCCAATTACAAGAGGGATTTTACCTAACAATTGCAATCAGTGTAACCTAATTCTTTGTACCCTCAATGAATCCCAAACAATTAAAAAAAAAAAAAAAAAAAGAATATAACTTGTTTTCCTGTTCTAGAAAATACTGCAACTTATTTTCTAGTTTTACATCAAGTTTTAATAAATAAAAAAACAAAGTTAAGGCGAAACTCACACACACTTAGAAATTGATGGAGTATGTACTACATATTAAACTGTGATCAATGTGTTATGTTTGTTATTAAAATATTTATAAGCACAAATGCTGAAATGATGAGGAAAGAATTAGGGTATGTGTAGGTAAACTATCCATTCATTCAAAAAATACATAATGGCCTTTCACTGGGAACTGGACACTGTTTATGCCAGGGAGTACACAGCAGTAAAAACAACAGTGGAATGCCAGCTCTGAAAACTTGACTTAATGTAAGGTGAATCAGGTAATAAAAAGTAAAAGTATAAATATGTAATATGTCCTACAGTTACATGTGTGCTGGATAAAATAAAACAGACTGTGGGAGATAGAGAATCGAGGAGACAGAGTTGCTATTTCATGGTAGAGAAAGGCTCACTCCAAAGGTGGAATGAACGGGAAGCTGAAGTATGAGCTTAATCTCCTCACAAATAAGGAAACACACTATGGGAATATCTAGAATAAGAATTTTCTAGTCAGAGCAGCAAATTCATAAGTCCTAAGAATAGAGAATACTTGGAAATTGCAATAAACACCAATGACAGTAAGGGCCTGTCACAATAATTGAGGAGAAAAATAGAGGCTTGGATATCAGTCACTGTGATCTTGCCTTAAATCTTCATAATTAAAAACACTTGAGTCTGTGCCAAGTGTTTCTTTTTATGGTCACATAGTTCAAAATTCAGGGTGTATATCTTTACTGGGAGCAGGTATCACATCAACTGGTATCCACTGATATGGATAGATTGAACATTTGAGTTTCTAATTTGTTTCCAAAAAGAGTAAATGAATTTAGCAACATTTCAGTAAATAACTCTATCGAAAAGAAAAATAGAAGGGGGGCGGCACTTGTGGCTCAAAAGAGTAGGGCACCAGCCCCATATGCCGGAGGTGGCAGGTTCAAACTCAGCCCCGGCCATAAACTGCAAAAAAAAAAAAAAAAGAAAGAAAGAAAGAAGGAAGGAAGGAAGGAAGGAAGGAAGGAAGGAAGGAAGGAAGGAAGCAAGGAAAAAAGAAAGAAAGAAAGAAAGAAAGAAAGAAAGAAAGAAAGAAAGAAAGAAAGAAAGAAAGATAGAAGGACGCACATTCATACAGCTTTGTACTGAGAGTAGAAATATGAATGCAGACTCAGTGACAGACCACTGAGTGTTTAGTGGACATTTAGAATTGTATGATAATATCAATCATAAAATGGCCATTATTTTCAATCATCAATGACTCTCATTTATCAACTAAGAAAGTAATATTGTATAACAAATGGAAAAAGTCGACAAATAAGTAGAAAAATAATTCTAATGTTTTTCGCTATTTTAATTACTCTGTAACATGACTAAACTCTGAATTTATAATGCATGTTTGAAATAAATAGAATATATCACAGGTAACATTTTACTTTTTCTGAACTATTCTTTCAGACATTCAATCTGAAAGGAATGAATTAAAATATGTTGTTGTTTATACACACACATATACACAGTAGCTTATTTATACTAGAAACTGTCCAGGATAATGAAAAGAACATAGATAGGTTGGTGGTTAGGCCTATGTTTAAATCCTGTCTGTAGTAGGAAATATATGCATAGTCTGAGAATTTGCTTAGTTTGAATATTATTTAAAGAATGAGAATATTAAATATTTATGATAATGTCTATTATGTATAGGTGATGCAAACATTAATGGTAATACATATAAAAAACATCAGGCACATAATATGCTTCCACCTAAGATTAATTATTTTTGTTTTAATTATGTGCTTTTTATGCTATAGGAAGTAAGTCCACAAGCATAGTTCAAGGTATACAAATACAAAGCATGAAATCAAAATCCTTTAGAGAAACCACATTGTTTGTAAATATTTTGGAAATATTTTTTCATGTTCTTACTAGTTGTATAGAAAATACTTAGAGGGGGCAGTGCCTGTGGCTCAAGGGAGTAGGGCACCAGCTCCATATATCGGATGTGGCAAGTTCAAACCCGGCCCCAGCCAAAAACTGTAAAAAAAAAAAAAAAAAAAAGAAAATACTTAGAGGATTTCTTGGTGTTCTTATCATCCAAGATTAAAGGAAAGAGAATTTTCTTTGATTCCATGTTTGACTGAATTATTTAGCATTGCGATGTCAGAAATTGTTCAATAACTGATAAATTAACAAATTAATTTGAATAGCAATATATAAACAAACCTGCATAACTCCACCTGAAATAAATGTCAAATATCTCTAAAGTCACATTGAATGTTTAACTTATGCAGCATGCATCACTGTCAACTAAATATTAAAAATAATTTATTTTTTTTCCATTCTACTTGGTGGAAGTGACTGGCAATATAAACAATGCATTTAACTTAACTGCTCTATTTTTATTCTTCTAAATCATTTTACATGTTTGGTTTTAAATAACACGAGACCAAAAAAAGCAATAAATATGTTCGTGTTTCTGAAACAAAAATATATAGATATGTTTTATGAATTATTGCCAAGTTGCATACAATAACAATGTATTATTAACCCTTATTAATACTTAATTGCATTTACATAACACTTTTTCCCTATGATTCTTTCTTACATATTACTGAAGTTATTTTCATTTTTTTATTATCTCACAGTGAAGAAAATCTAAACAAGAATTGCTATATTAATTTAGAGAACAAATTACCATACAGACTTTTTTGTAAAAAATAGTTTTAATTATTAAGGGTACATAAAATATATGGGGTATATAAATATATATATGGTAGATGTGATGTTCTGATAAAGACATACATGTATATTAATAAAATGGAAGTAATTGGGATATTCATTGCCTCTAGCATTTCTATGTGTAACAAGAAATTCACAGTCTACTCCTTTAGTCATTTTAAAGTACGCCCTAACTTATTGCTGATTATAGTCACTTCATTGTATTAACAAATATTGTTCATTTATCTAATTGCCTGTTTTTTACGCTCACTGACCATCCCCACTTTATCCCCATCCCCACTACCCTTTTCTACTTTCCATCTTCATGAGTTCAATTGTTTTTAATATTTAGCTTCCACATACACTTGTCTTCCTGTACTTGGCTTCTTTCTTTTTTTTTAAAAAAAAAAAATTCTTTATTAAATCATAGCTGTGTAAATTAATACAATCATGGGGTACCATACACTGGTTTTATAGACAGTTTGACACATTTTCATCACACTGGTTAACATAGCCTTCCTGGCATTTTCTTAGTTATTGTGTTAAGACATTTATATTCTACATTTACTGAGTTTCACATGTACCCTTGTAAGATGCACTGCAGGTGTGATCCCACCAATCACCATCCCTCCGCCCATCCTCCCCCTCCCTCCTCTTCCTCTCCCCCTTCCCCCTAATCTTAGGTTATAACTGGGTTTTAGTGCTCATGTGAAAGCCATAAATTAGTTTCATAGTAGGGCTGAGTATATTGGATACTTTTTATTCCATTCTTGAGATACTTTACTAAGAAGAATATGTTCCAGCTTCATTCATGTAAACATGAAAGAGGTAAAGTCTCCATCTTTCTTTATGGCTGCATAATATTCCATGGTGTACATGTACCACAATTTATTAATCCATTCGTGGATTGATGTGCTTGGCTTATTTCACTTAACATAATGTTCTCCAACTCTCTCCAGGTTGGTGCCAAGGGCAGGATTTCATTCTTTTTTATAGCTGTTTAATACCCCATTTTGTATATGCACAGCAATTTCTTTATTAAGCCACCCAATAATGGACACTTAGGTTGATCCCCAAACTTGTCTATTGTGAATAATGATGTAATAAACATGAGAGTATAGATATATTTTTAATATACTGATTTCCTTTCCTTTGAATATATATAGCTAGCAGAGTGATTGCTGAGTCATATGGCAGTTCTTTTTTTTTACTTTCCTGGGAACCATACTGTTTTGCATTTTGGTTGCATTAATTAACATTCCCACTAACAGTGTATGAGGGTTCCCCTTTCTCCATCACTCATTATTGCATCTCTTTTTGGTAAAAGTGATTTTGTCTGGTGTGATAATTTGCAGTTCTCTGATGGCTAATGATTGGAAGCATCTTGTTCACAAATCTATCACCCATCTGAGTGTCTTCTTTTAAAAAAAAAGTCTATTCAGACATTTTGGCCATCTTTAATCATATTTTAAAAAGTAAGATTTAATTTTTTTCCTATTGAGTTGTTGAAGCCCTTTATATATTCTAGTTTTTGATTCTCCATCATATGGGTAATTTTCAAATATTTTCTCCCATTGTATAGGTTTGTCTTCCCTAGGTTGATTGTTTGCTGTGTAGAAGATTGTTAGCTTGATGTGATCCCATTTGTCCAGTTTTGGTTTGGTTGCCTGTGCTTTAGGGGTGCAATGTCCTGAAGTGTTTCTCCAACTGCTTTCAGTTGTTTCATGCATTCAGATCTTAGATTTAAGTCTTTAACACATTTTGATTTGATTGTCATATATGAGGAGAGATAAGAGTCCAGTTTCATTCTTTCATGGATGGATTTAGTGGTTTCCTAGCTCTGTGTATTGAAGAGACTGTCCTTTCTCCAATGTATGTTCTTGACATCTCTGTCAAAGATAAGTTCACTACAGATACATGGATTTATTTCTGGGTTCTCTATTCTATTACATTTTTAATATTTAGCTCCCACATGAGACTGAGAAAATGCAAAATCTATCTTTCTGTGCTTAGCTTATTTCACTTATCATTTTCTCCAGTTCCCTGCATGTTGTTGTAAATGGCGGGATTTCATTCTTTTTTGTTACTATCTAACATTCTGTTGTGTTTATCTACCACAATTTCTTTATCCATTCATTCATGGACATTTAGGTTGGTTCCCATTCTTGGCTATTTTGAACAGTGCTTCAATAAACATGAGAGTGTAGATAACTTTTTGACATACTGATTTATATTCCTTTGTGGGATAGAATATCCACAGTGAAATTGTTGGGTCATATGATAGTTCTATTTTTAGTTTTTTGAGAAACCCCCTTAATGAGTCTATAGTGTTTACATTCCCCAGCAACAATGTATGAAAGTTCTCCTTTGTCTTAATTTGAGGAATGTCTGTTCAGATCCTTTACCCATTTTTTAATCTAATTGTTTGATTTTTTCATATCAAGTTGTTGGAGCTCCTTATATATTCTAGTTATTTGTACTTTGTAAGATGGGTACTTTGCAAATATGTTCTCCCATTCAGGACCTTGTCTCCTCACTTTGCTAATTGTTTCTTTGCGGTGCAGAAGATTTTAGCTTACTGTGACCCATTTGTCTGACTTTCCCTTGCCTGCCTGTGCTTTGGGGTTTTATTATCAAGAATCATCACCCAGACCAATGTTGTGAAGTATTTCCTCAATGTTTTCTTCTACAGTTTCATACTTTCACACCTTAGATTTAAGTCTATAATACATTTTGATTTGATTTATGTATATGGCTGAAGACAGATGTCTAGATTTATTCTTCTGCATATGACTATTCACTTTTCACAGCACCATTTACTTCCCCACTATATGTTATTCAACTTTTGTTGAAGATAAGATTGCTGTATATGTGTGGATTTATTTCCCGGTTCTCCTTTCCATTCCATTATATTACACATCTGTTTTCAAGCCAGTACTGTGCTGTTTTGATTACTACAGTTCTGATGTATAATTTCAAGTCACATAACGTGATTCCTTCAATTTTTTTCTTTCTGTTTAGCATGGCTTTGACTATTCTGTGTCTTTTGTAATTCCATACATATTTTAGTGGTATTTTTTTCCTATATCTATGAAGAATGCCATTGGTATTTGGATAAGGAATACATTGAATATATTGATTACTTTGGGTAGTATGGACATTTTGACAATAGTTATCCTTCCAATCTATAAACATAAAATATCTTTCCATTTTGGGGGGAGCATTTTAAATTTATTTCATCAATGTATTATAGTTTTATTGTAGAGATCTTTTAATTCTTTGGTTAAGTTGATTCCAAGGTATTTTATTTTATTTGTACCTATTGTAAATGGGGTTACTTTTTGTATTCTCCTTTTTCATAATTTTTGCTGTTGGCATATAAAAATGCTACTGATTTTTGCACGATGATATCATATGCAGCAAGTTTACTGAAATGCTTATTAGTTCCCCTGGTATTTTCTGGAGTCTTTACATTTCTGTAGTTATTACATCATATCATCTGCAAAGAAGGATAATTGGACTTACACCGTTTCGATTTGGATGAGTATTCTTTGTTTCTAAAACTTCCAGTACTATGTTGAATAACAGTGATGAAAGTGGGCTTTCTTGCCCTGTTTCAGATTAGAGGAAAGGATTTCTGATTTTCCCATTTAATGTGATACTGGCTTTTGACATGTCATAAATAGCTTTTATTATATTAAGAGAAATTTCTTCTATTCCCCCCTTTTTTTGGGGGGGGAATTTTTATCATGAAAAGATGCTGAATTTTATCTATTGTTCTTGCCCTATCAACTGAAAGGATAACATAGTTTTTCCCTTTGTTCTGTTGATATGATATATCATATTGTGTGTGTTGAACCAATTTTGCATCATCAGGGTGAATAATCCTACTCGTTCATGATGAATAATAGTTTTAGTGTGCTGTTTGGTACAGTTTGCAGTATTTTGTTGAGGACTGTAGTATCAATGTTAATCAGAGTTATTGGCCTATAGTTTTGCTTTGTTTTTAATATTTGTCAGGTTTTGATACAAGATGATAAAGGCTTCAAGGAATGAATTTGGGAATACTCTCTCCTTGGATTTTTGGAATAGTTTAAGTAGAATTGGCATTAGCTCTTCTTTAAACTCTTAGAAAATTTCAGTATTGAAGCCATTGCATCCTGCATTTTTTGTTGATGGGAGACATTTGATTATTGCTTCAATGTTATGATTGTTATTAGTTTATTCACATCTGGGATTTTTTCCTGGTTCAATCTTGGTAGGTTGTATATGTCTAGGAATTTATCCATTTCTTCTAGGTTTTCCAATTTATTGGCATCTAGTTTTTTACTGTAACCTGTAATGATCCCTTGAATTTCTACAGTCTCAGCTATAATGTCTACTCTTTCATTCCTGATTATATTTATCTGGATGTTCTCTCTTTTATCTTAGTCTGAAAAAACCTTTTGTCTACTTCATCTTTTCAAGGTAACAACTTTCTGTTTTGTGGATCTTTTGTGTTTTTTGTTTCAATTTCGTGTATTTCTGCAAATATTTTATTATTTCCATCCTTCTACTAATTTTTTATTTAGTTTCCCCTTGATTGCCTAGTTCTTGAAGGTGAGGCTGCATTACTAGTTTTTATTTTGTTTTTAATGCTTGAAGCTTTCTGACATTTCGATGTGGGCATTTACTGTTACAAACTTTCTCTTAGTACTCTGTTTACCATATCTTATGTTTGATATGTTGTGTTTTCATTTTTATGTGTTTTGAAATAATTTTAATGTTCTTTTATTTAATCTTTTCATTGATCCACTGGTAATTCAGGGCATACTGTTTAATTTCCATGTGTTTGTACTTTTTCCAGTGTTTTGATTGTTATTGATTTCTAATTTTATTCCATTGTGGTCAGAGAAAATGCTTGATATTATTTCAGTTTTTTGAAGTTTTTAAGACTTGTTTTGTGGCCTAACATATAATAATGATTCATGAATTGAGAAGAATATGTATTATACAGCCATTGGATGACACTCTCTATAATTATCTATTAAGTCTATGTATTCTATAGTGAAGATTAATTTCAATAGTTCTTTATTGATTTTCTGTATAAATATTTCTGTCCAATGCTGAAAGTGGAGTATTGAGGTATTCAGTGAGTATTATATTGAGACATATTTCTCTCTTTAGTTCTGAAAATTTCGGCTTTATATATCTGGTGTTCCAGTGTTGGGTCCATATAGAAAGAGTGAAAAAAAAAAAAAAAAAAGTAACATCATTTTAGGAAAGGAAAAAGCTGTAGTAATTTGTAGTACTCAAGTCATGTTTGACTTCTATAATTACAAGAGATGCTCACGTAATTTGTGTTCATCTTTTGTTATTGCTATATATTGAGTATCACACTTTTTTTTTTTTTTATTAAACCATAGCTGCGTACATTGATATGAACATGGGACATCATACACTAGATTCACAGACCATTTGACACATTTTCATCACAATAGTTAACATAGCCTTCCTGGCATTTTCCCAGTTACTGTGCCAAGACATTGTAAATAACGTTGCTATGAACATGGATGTATAAGAATCTCTTCAAAACTCTGTTTTGAATTATTTTAACTTTATACCCAGAAGTGCAATTACAGGATCATATCAAATCCTATTTCAATGTTTTCAAAAATGACCATAATGTTTTTCACAACTGTGACATTTTCTATTTTCACCAATTATGCACAATGTCTTTAATTTCTTAACATCCTCACCAACATTTGTCATTTTCATATGCATGTGTTTCCATCCTAATAGGTATTAGGTGTTATCTCTTTATAGTTGGCTTGCATTTCTTTAATGAATAGTGATGTTGAATATCTTTGCATGTACTTATTGGTCATTTGTATATATTCTTTGACAAAATCACTATTTAAGTGCTTTCCCCACTTCTGAGTTGGTTACCATCCTAAAATTATAGCACTCCGCTTTGAATTTATACCAGCTTAACTTCAATAGCATGAATAAGCTCTGCTGCTTTTATAGCCTTGTCCCCATCCCTTTATGGGGTATTGTTTTTGTCACAGTTGTTTATGAATTGCTGTTTATGTCACAGAATTGTATCTTAGTACAGTATATCTAAAACTAAATAATTTTAATGCATTAATCTCTTAAATGATGTATAAAACAAAAAGTAGATTTATATACCAATGTTACAATAATGTAAGCTTTTATAATTTCTCATACATTTATGTTTATTAGGATCTTTATTTCTTCATACATCTTTGGATTAGTGCCTAGCATCTCTCATTTCAACATGCAGAACTCCCTTAAGCATTTTTCCTTCATCTTTTGTTATATAGTAATGTCTTAATTTATCCCCCAATTTTGAAGGACAGTTTTGCCAGATATAAGATCCCTGATTGACAGTGCTTTATTATTATTATTATTTATTATTATTATTATTATTTCATTTTGTATATATCATCTGACTGCTTTCTGAATTCCAATGTTTGTGATGGAAATCCGTTGAAAGTCTTACTCATGAACAATTTGATGAGCTAAATTTCTCTTGCTGCTTATAAAACCCTCTATATTTAATTTTCAACTGCTTTATTATAATGTTTTATAATGTGGGTCTCTTTAGGCTTAACCTACTTGGTATTGGATGAGATTCTTGCATGTTTATGTTCACATTTATTAAATCAAATTTTGAAACATTTTGGACATGTTTTTTCAAATACTCTTTCTTCCTTTCCATTTTTTTCTTCTCTGTCTATAATTCCCACAATGCATTTATTGGTTGGCTTGATGGTGTCCCACAGGTGTGTTAACCTCTGTTACCTTTTCTTCAGCATTTTTTCTTTATTCTTAGTCTCAATAATTTCTAGTGTCCTGCTTTAGAGTCCACTGAATCTTTCTTCTGCCTTCTAAAATATGCCTTTGAATCTCTGTAGTGAATCCATTGTTTTAGTTACTGTACATTACATTATCAGAATTTCTTTTTTATTTCTTTTTAAGTTTTCTACTCCTTTATTGATATTTTCATTTTTCATATATTATTTCCTTGAGATTACCTACATCTTCATTTAGTTCTTTGAAAATTTTAAGACAGTTATTTAGAAATATTTCCTAGTGGATATTGCCATCAATACTTTTTTCAGGGGTGGTTCCTGTTGGCTTATTATTATTTTTTCCTTTAATAGGCTATACTGTCCTGTTTCTTTGTGTACCTTGTGAGGTTTACTAAAAACTGAACATTCGTATATGGACATCTGAATAATCTGGTAACAAAAATAAATTTTCCTACCTTCTTTAGAGTTTGATTCATTGCTGTTGCTTTTTGCTTTGTTTTTCTATTGCTGTATGCTATTATTCTAACAAGGATTACCTTGAGATATAAATAAGTATTTTATGGAGCTATACTTTCTCCTGTGCATACACAGTGACTTTTCAGTTCTCTTTGTATGTGTGGTTGCTTTTGAATGACCTAGATTTCAATGTCTGATTCCCAAAGGGAAAAAAGAGAAACAGGAAAAAATGACTATCTCTTGGAAATCACTTCAACTGGAGGGGATGTGTTTTGCAATAATTGGGCTACTTACAACAATAATGGCCAAGGCTTCCTTGTCTATACATCATTCACCAGAAGTAGCAATCAAAGATTAGAACACAGATTCCCTCATATTAGTAGGACAGAGTTTACTACTTGTTACTACACCCTAGCTCCTTCAAGATGTGTGCACACTGCTCCAGAAACATGTGCACAGCTACCTTTCGTGAAGCTAAACTGTGGAGCACATGTCACTGGTGCTCTGATATGAGCTGAAATGGATCACAATTAACTATCATTCATCACCAAAGCCTCCCGTTGAAAGTTGCAAAATTTCAAAAGACTCTAGACTTGTACAATAGTTATATCAGATATATTTTTCCAGTATAATTTTTATCAGATGAGAATACAAATTTTTGGTTTTTGCTACTCCACCATTGGTAAATAATCATTCCCATTTTATAGACTTTAAAGTCATGATAATTTTAATGATATCTCATTTTTTATTCCTTTGTACTATTGTATTTCATCAGTCCTACTGGGGAATTATCAATTTTATTAGACTTTTCAATAAGCTAGTTCTATCTTTGTTGTTAGTATAACATTATTTTATCTTATGAAATTTAATTTTTCGTGTATGTATTTTTGTCATTACTATTTAAATTTTATGTTTTGTTAATTGTCTTATTTCTGATTTGCATTTTTACCTCCTTAATTTTCAATTATATACATTTTAAAATTAAAGTTTTGTATTTCTCTATAAGTAACACTTTTCCTTTGCCACTGAACCTTTAAAAACATTTTTAGTAAAGTATAACATCAATAATACAAGTTGCCTAAATTGGAAGTTTACATCTTACTTATTGAAAAGTAATTCAGCTTTTACATCACTATGAGGCCAATCATCACTTCAGATTGCCCTTCGTACTCACTATTCAACACTCCTTATTACTTCTTCCCTAAAGGAAACAAATACATTAACTTCAAGTTTTATGGTTAAATTCTACTACTTTTTTTCTTAAATAATAGATTAATAATATTTTTGTTCTTTTGCTCAGCTTCTTTCCCTCATTATTTTGTGAGCTTTGTTCATGCTGTGTCTTTGTGTATCGGTTCTACATTTTTTATAGTATTCAATTGTATGAATATACTTTGATTTATTTATCCATTCTATTGATGGAAATGTTGTTAATATTAATCTTTCAATTAATAAAAAGAATAATGTTAGGAAAAATATTCTATGTGTCTTTTGGTACACACTTGTCCTCATTTCTGTTTGGTATATACCTAAAAGTGAATTTTCTAGACCATATTCTATTTTTGTAGATAATATTTGATTTCCAAGATGTTGTATCTATTTATGGTTTATTGGCAAAACCTGAGAACTCAGTTACTTCATGTTCTTGCTAACAAATATGACATTCCCAGTTTTATTTTCATATTTCTGATGGGTGAGCTATTAAATTTCATTATAGTTTTAATTTTTATTTGCTTGATTTTTAATGAGTATAGGCATATTTTCATATATTTTGGTCCTTTAGATATTATTCTTGCAATTCCTATTTAAACCGTTTCCTCATTTTACTATTGGGTTTTCATCCTTTTTCATATCTATTTTAGTACTTTTTAAAATATATTTTCTATATAAGTTCTTTGTAAATTATATGTATGGAAAATATATTTTACCCATCTGAGGCTTTTGTTTTCACTTTTTGAAATGCAGTATAATAAAGACAAACTTTGAATTTCAGTAAAGTTTGACCATAAAATTTTTTCTATATTGAAAAATTTGTGTCCACTTAAAAATTTTTTTCTAGTCCATGTTTGCTATATCTCAGAAACTCACTTGTTTTCAGACTTTCTTTTGTTCTAATATACAAACTCTGACAATTAAGTTCAAAAATTCATCCTAGAAAAAGTGCTACATACCTCATTGTTGAATATCACTCTGGTAACCTTCAACATACTTCCCTTAGGAGGCTTAAGGCTGACCAAAGCCAGTCCCTAGTCTGCCCTTCAAAGAAATTTTGGAGCTCTTTTTCTGGAATGGCTACCAGAGCTTTACTGTATTACCCTGATGTCCTGATTGTCAACAAAATTTCTTCATTTCAATATTTCTTTTATCTTTGGGTAAAGAAAAAGTCATTGGGAGCTAGATCAAATGAGTAAGGAGAATGTTCTAATACTGTTATTTGTTTACTGGCTAAAAACTCCCTCACTGGCAGCATTCATGAATGAGCTCCTTTGGAACCATTTTGCACATACCTTTCTCATGAAAGATTTTCAGTTAAGATTTTACTATTTATCTACTGATATTTACTTGGTCTTCTATGCTTCTTACAGTCAGTTGATAATTTTGAGGCATAATTTTTTGCGATTCGTTTAACAGTATAACTTGTTACTGGATGCTCTGACTTCGTAAGTAAACCTTTTCCTCCCATCAGAAAAATGTTTAATCCATTAGTAAACTGACATTTTCATCATGGCATTATCCTCATAAACTTGGACCAACATATCCCTTAAGTCACTTTCACTCTTGCAAAGTTTAAGAAGAAATTTAATGTTTGTTTGTTGCTCTAATTCAAGCTCTAACATTCTCTCAAAGGCACACAAAAAACACAACAATAATGAGTGCCACTCATCAAGACACTTCAGAACATTAACATGAACACAGCTGTGAGTCACCAACATACCAAGGTTATAAAATCTTACCAAGATGTTTGTACAGTGTTACAAATGTAAGTGTCCATACATTTGCTACATTTTTATTCAATTCACAAGAGACTTTTATTACCATTCTTAATTGTTTTCACACATGTGTTATTTAAGTGTTTGGTTTACTTTCCAAACATATAAATATTTTTAGTGTTGTTATTTTCTAGCATAATTTCACTATATTCAGAACATGCTGTGCATGATTTCGATATTTTGATTATTTTGATAATATAAATTTATCATTTGTGCTTTCTGCATCTCTGACATGCTATTGAATGTAAAATCTCTTATGTCTGAAGAATGTCCTTTAATATTCACTGTAGTCTGATGATCAGTTTAGTTTTTGCTTGTGTAAAAGCTTCTCTATTTCACTTTCATTTTTGAAAGACATTTTTTGCTGAGTATAGTATACCAGCTTAATTTTTTTCATTGCTCTGAATACATTTTATATAGCTCTCCTTATTTTTAAAGAAAATATGGGTACATAATAGTTTTTCATCCAAACATTTATGATGTACATGTGATATTTTGATATAAACATATAATGTGATCAAATCAGGGTAATAAGTGTACTCATCATCTCATACATTTTTCATTTCTTTTTTTTAGGAATATTTCAAATTAATTTTTCTAGTTATTTAAAAATACATAACAATTTATTGTGAACTATATTTGCCCTATCTTGATACTGAACACTGAATTTTATTCTATCTGTGCATTCGTGTCCATTAACCAAACACTTTTTATTCACACACTCTTAATAGCTTTCTGAGGCTGTAGTAAACATCATTCTACTCTTCATATTCATGAGTTCACTGTTTTAAGCTCCAACTTATGAATGAAAATATTCAATATTTGTCTCTCTTTGCCTGGCTTATTTCATTTCACATAATGTCCTCTGGTTCCATCTATGTTGTTGCAAGTGACCATGAATTCATTCATTTTATGGGTAAACAACATTTATATTATTATTCCATTAAATTTCCAGCACAATTAATATTCCATTACACTTTTATGTAACTATTATGTTCATATTTTCTCATTATAAATTCAATTTCTTGATCTTTTATTTATATATGTTTGAAAAATAGCTGTGGTTTAAGTCTATATCTTATAATACCATCACTTTGACTCCTGTGGGTCTGCTTCTAACATATGATATTCAATTCTTGTTCTAACAGATGTTATTTTTGGTTTCACTGTGTTCTGTATTATTTTAACATTTTGTTTAGAATGATGCATATGGAAAAAATAAAATCACTATTTTCAGACTTAGAAAAAAATTTATAAAGAAATTTAAATCTGGTGCGTGTCTAGGGGCACTGGTAATTTCCAATCATTTAAATTCATTTTTAGATATTAAGATGGGGAGGTCAATATTTACAGTGTCATCTTATTTCTAGGATGTAGCTCTTTTGTGCCCTAATTCAAAAACATTAGAATTTTATCAGAGTACTACATCTTTCATAAAATTTAACTTCAATTTTTTGTCTTCTTTAGCCTTGTAAAGCTCTCAAAACCTACTTTCAATTTTTCTGTCACTTAAAGCCTCTTTGTGAATCAACTGGTGCCTTTTAAGAAATAGCTTTTCTAAATGCTGAATTTATATCCCTGAGTTTCCCAAATCTTAGTATCATAGATAACTACCATTATCTTTTTTTTTTTTTTTTTTTCTTCTCTCAATTGCTTTTAAGCAGGTTCTTTGTCATATTGTAGCCATCTTTTTTACTTTTACTCAATAGGGGGGATGTCTTATATTACCTATACTGCCAGTAATATTGGTGAATATATCTTCTTTCTTTATTCAAATGACTTTAAATGGTAGAAAGTTCTTAGTGTCAATTTTTCATATAGCTTTTCACCACTGATACAAATTCTACCTTGTAGCTGCATATAAAATATTTGATCCAATTTCTGCAAATTATTTATAAAATACTTGAAGAGAACAGCCTCAGTACAAGGTTCACCTGTTGCAAGAGACAACTCAAACTAATATTGTGTCAAATAAGATTAAATAATTTTTCTCATATAAACAAAATCCAGACATAATCTTTTTTTATGTGGCAATTTATAGGTATAAGAACACCTATTTTTTTTTTAATTTTACAACTAGAATTATAATAATTATGATGGTGGGTACATAAATTTTGAAACAAGTTGACAGAGTTCACATCTATTTGAAATTAAAGAGAAATGTAGAGTATAAATGTCTTAACACAATAATTTAAAAAGTGCAGTGAAGGCTATGTTGACCAGTTTTTTATATTTCAAATTGCATATAAAACTAGCACTTGTACCTCATAAATGCATTAGTGCACACAGCTATGATTTAATAAAAAAAACTCAGAAAAAAAAAGAAATTAAAGAGTAGACATATAGGATTTGATAAATAACCTACATTCTAAAATGCTTTTCAAACATTTTCTTTTTAAGGGTAAGTGTGAAACTCAGCAAATGTGAAATGTAAATGTCATGCCACGGTAACTAGGAAAATGCCATGAAGGCTATGTTGATTATTGGGATGAAAATGTGTCAAATGGTCTATGAAGCTAGTGTATGATGCCCCATGATCATATCAATGTACGTAGCTATGATTTAATAATAAAAAAAATAAATAAGAACACCTTCTAGATGGTTTTAGTGCAATTCAAAGACATGGTTTGTACTTTGAGATGAAAAAAGGCTGCTCCAGCTTCACCTACCATTTCTGTATTCCTGCCATTTGTAAAAAGAAAAACAGGTCACCCCTTTATGTTTGCATAAAACTACCTGAAAACAGACATACCGCTTCTAATGCATTACATTTTCAAGATACTATCATATTATCACTTGCCTATAAGGGTCAATTAAGGTCTCATCCTAGAAAAATTGCTACAATACTTCATGGATGAATATCACTATGAAGTTCTTTGAAGTTCTCACCTTGGGAGGCTATTCACTGCCAAAATTTCAAAGCAATTTTGGAACTCTTTTCTGAAATACTATCAGAGCACACAAAAACACACAACAATAATGAGTACCCCTCAGCAAGATATTGCCAAGTGTCAATGTGAATACAACTGTGAGACACTGACACAACATTATAAAACCTTACCAAATTGTTGGTATGGTGCTGCCAACATAAGGGCATAGTGGCAAGTTTGTGAACTTAATTGTCACACTTCAAATAGTCTTTATTTTGAGAAGTTATACATGCAGAAAATAATTGGTATTGGTATTCCTCGGGGGGGACAAAAGATAAAAAGATTTCTAATCGAAATATAACTAAATATATTTGCCACATGGGAACTCAATTTCCCTGGCCTATCTCACGAAATTGTCTCCACATTTTCTTTTATCATTTCTCATAAGATACAATGCTTTTTCATTAATCTAATTATTATTGACTGAGCATCTTTTATGTGACAAACACTGGATTATGTTCAAGAAATAAAATGGAGTGGTGCCTGTGGCTCAAAGGAGTAGGGCGCTGGCCCCATATACTGGAGGTGGTGGGTTCTAACCCAGCCCCAGCCAAAAACTGCAAAAAATAAAAATAAAAATAATAAAAATAATAAAAGAAATAAAATGACTAACAAGACTTGGGACTTGCTCAAATAAATAATTATGACCTATCCTTGGTAAAATGTGTGGTATAACCACCTCTCTAACCTTATAAATAAAGAGTAGTATTACATCAGCATTTTGACAACCATTTTATTCTATTACTCCAACTCAACTGGAGGGCAGTTTTAAAATGTGCTATTAAGCCACATTTCTCTGCATATGTATTTGTGTATTTCTTTTACATCTGTATTAAATTTGATCATATTAGAGATATCTTTAATATCTGGCCATAATATTAATAAATGTCCTTTAGTGATAGCATCTGCTCCTTACAGCTGAGGGCCATATGTAAATTGTATCATCATGGTTTTAAAATATTTTTCCATATCATTCCTTCGCCCCCCCAAAAAAGAACAATAGGTTTTATAGAAAGATTCTACAGTATTCTTAGATATTTTGTTAAAAATATTTCCCTTACTATTTATATCTGGATTTAATAAATATAGATGATCATTTTGAATAAGGATATAATAACTGTCACTTGTTATTTGAAAAAATTTAGAAGAGTTCCAAAACCTTTGTAATTATAAAAAAAAATTCTCATTTGTCAATAAATTCCCTTACTGGCAACAGCTAGATATTTATGTGACTCTTTTTCCCCATTTACCTCTTCAAACATCAGCTTTAACAGATACTTATGCAGTAACACACACAAACACACACACACACCAACTTTGCCATTTATAAATCTTAGTCACAGTTTTCTCAGTACAATTCTACTAACAAGGAAGAATCAATAAAAGAAGAAACAATTCAAAGCTGGAAAGAAACATTGCAATTGCCAGTTTTTGTTGGAAGTGCCCATATACTTTTCACCGTGGAAATGACTTCTCAACTCCCATTTTGGTTTTCTGAACTATGGTCTGCAGAGCCAAGTTATGTGTATTCTTGAAAAATCATAGTTATGGAAAACTTTGTTTATGCATTGGTTTTGTACTAAAAAATAAATAATAAATTTGCATTTCATTTTTATCATCTTGTTACTATGTGACATAGTAAATGGCAAAACCATGAAGCAGAATTTGGTTGTCATTCTATAAACAATTAATTCCACCACATAAACTGATTGTACATAGACTTGCTGTATACCATTCATTTATCACAAAACTACTCTTAATAACTTTTAAATTGTTTTTACGTTCAAGCAGATAGTCCTAAATCTACCTGTTCTTTTTTGCTAAAGTACTATACTTAAAAAAAATCCCAGAACATAAATCAGAAAATTTAGCTTGGATGAGTTTATTTTAAGTTAATGTTGAAGGAAAAGATATAAGCTTTATAAGAGAATGAGATGATCTTATTTATGATTTGGCAATTATAAAGTCATATAACAGAAAAGGTTATAAAAATAAGAAAACTCTGCAGAGTACATCAACTAGACCAAATTTAATTTCAGTTAATTTTATTTTTGTGGAATGATTTCACTTCCATACTTCTTTTCATAGCTGACTTAATCACCCAGTATTTAATTCCCTGGGAAATGTATTAGTCTATGTCTTGGAGTTTACTTTTAAAAGTTAGATAATTTGGCAACTAATTTTTAGAATTAATGTATTATGTCTCTCCATGATAGCTTGCATGCCTTAACAGGTACTTTCTGGGTAGTACAGTGGAATCTGGAAGTGTAATTGCAAGGTGGACAATTTCAATTGAATTTCCTAATAATTTGTACTTTTCTGAGTATTTTTGATCAGTAGACTCTTGAGGGAGTTGATTGACTTTAACAAAAATAAAACAAAAGAATAAAATATATTAAAATAAATTTGTGATTTATTTTACTAGTTTGAAAGATATTGATAGCCAATATATTTCTCAAATGTATACATTTATTCTAAAGCATATTTTTATAAATTATATATATCTACTAAATCATAGAACTGCATAATAAAATAAAGTGTATGATTTCTCAATACTAACAAGAACAAAAATGTTGGTGTAGTCTTCTCCATTTTTTTTGTAGAGACAGAGTCTTATGATTTCTTTCTTTTTTTTCAACAATTGCCTAGGGCATAAATTGCTTTGTAGTCTAATCCAATTAACTTCAAGCAGAAGTCCTTTACACACAAGCACATATACATACACACAATACACATGCACACATACACAGAGTGATGAAAAGTGTATACACATTTTGAGAAAGAAATAACTATATTAAAATTGTAATGCTCAATATGTACAAGTAATGATTGTTATTTTGTATATTGTATTTTATATCTCTTGTAAGGGCAGAAGTCAAACATTGTTTGGTTATTACCATTGATTGGGTATTGAGAATACAAGGGACCTCATGTTTTTTGCCACATCTACTTGAAGTGTATCTACCATTAAGTTGAGCTGGGGATTTGGGAGTGGAGATGTGGATTACTGGGATTATTTTTGAAATGCCACAGACTCTACCTGATGTTACAGAGTTTTAGTAGATTGTCTTGAATGAATAAATGTTTCTTTATTATGTCTTTGGAGCAGTTTCTAGAAACTGTAAATGCTTGGAGGTTTTTTCACAGTTTTTATCACTGTTGCTTGTTTCATGGAGGATTAAATCCACAGAGCTCCTAACAATGTCATCCCAGAATTGAATAACTCCAGATGACAAGTTTAAGATTATCCACTGTATTAGTCAGAGTATTCCATAAAAACATAAGCAATATGACATAGAATATATTTTACTAGAATTATTTTGTACTATTATGGAGGACAATAAATCCTGCAATCTACAGTCTGTAAATTGGAGAACCAGGAAATTGGTGACCTAATTAATCCAAGTCTGAAAGTATGAGAACTAGAAGAGCTGATAGTGTAAATCCTAATATGAATCTGAAGGCTCATGTATAAGGAGCAATGATGTTTGAGGGCAGGAAAAGATGAATGTCCCAGCTCAAAATCAAAGTGTCACTTCACTCCACCACATTTTTATTTTATTCCCATCTTCAATGGATTGGATGATGCCCATTCACACTGGTAAGGGTGGTCTTCCTTCCTCAGTCAACAGATTCAAATGCAAATCTCTTCCAGAAATATTCTCACAGAGAAACCCATAAATAACATTTTATCAGCTCCCAAGCATCCCTTAGCACAGTAAAGTTGACACATAATACATTACATCACACAAATGTTTCTAAGGTTTATGTCATCTTTAGTAGTTTTATAAAACACCATGTATAGGTATAAAAATACAATTATTATGAACATTTATATTATAGTCTCTAAAGTTGATATGAATCCTTCCATTACTTTCTTTGGAAAAATATAGGAATAAAATAAACAGAACCACTCTTTTTATCATTTTATCACATAAACCCAGAAAATAAAATTGAGTACTATACCCAATTCTCAGTTGTTGTTAAAGTCAGGCATTATGATTTCAACTATTAAGCAGCCTTTAATTCAGGAGACGTAGAAATATATGAGCTCTCTAGGATTGGTAGCTACTTTTCCATTTCTTGATGGTTCCTTCCATATATTTAGATTATTCTACCCATAATCATATCACTTCAGGACTTACACTTTTTCCTCCCATAGGAAAGAGGCAAGATGAAAATGAATGAAATATTTTGTAAGAATAGGTTTGTTATAGTTGATTCCATTTTTTTCTCTCTTTCTAATCTACTCCTTCTATCTTCCACACCCACTTTGGAATTAGATTTCCCATAGAGATCATTTACTCTTTTCCCTTCCTTGATGGCTTTAATTTTTACAACAAATCTTTTCTCCCATTGAAAGGTGGGGGTTGGCAACAAATACAGTGTAACAGACATAAAACATGAGAAAAGTAAAGAGAATGGGAATGTAGTACAAATATGGAGGCCAATTAGAGATCATTCATATTGGTTTTGGTTGAGTGAAAAGATTAGTGGTACATTTTTGGGTTTCCACAGACAGTAGAATACATGATATCAGTGTGTTTCCAGAGGAAATGGCTCCACGTATATCATCCTAAGATTTTATTTGGCAATATTTGCGGTATGCCTTGGTTTCCTTTGTCTTCCCATCTTCAAGTAAATTTGTATATTATCTTATATCTTTCCAATGAATTAACTTTTAGGTTTTATTTTTTTTTTTTATTAAATCATAGTTGCGTACATTGATATGACCATGGTGCATCATACACTAGCTTCATAGACTGTTTGACACATTTTCGTCACAATGGTTAACAGAGCTTTCCTGGCATTTTCTTAGGTGCATCTTACAAGGGTATATGCGAAACTTAGTAAATGTGGAATGTAAATGTCTTGGCACAGTAACTTTCAGGTTTTAATTAGTTAAAAGTGATTTCTGTCAGTTGCAATCAATAACCAAGTAGAAACCCTTTGTACTTTATAGGGTACGGGTACTAATAATAGATGTTTCATGGAGTT
>CAUYPK010086641.1:0-44239 GCA_963574355.1 Loris lydekkerianus | reverse complement strand
AACAGTCCAAGTGCCCATCTACCCATGAATGGATTAACAAATTGTGGTATATGTACACCATGGAATACTATGCAGCCATAAAAAAGATGGAGACTTCACATCTTTTATGTTTACCTGGATGGAGCTGGAACATATTCTTCTCAGTAAAGTATCTCAAGAATGGGGGGGAAAGTATCCAATGTACTCAATAGTACTATGAAATCAATATATAACCATCTAGACATTCATATGAATGGCAAAACATAACTATAGTCCAGAAAGTAGAAAGGAAGAGGAGAGAGGGAAGGGGAGGGGAGATATGGGAGGAGGGAGGGTATTTGGGGGGACCTCACCTAATGTGCACGATGCAATAGTACATTTCAAAACTATTAAGAAATGAGTATAATTGTGATGGATGTGTTACTTAGTTCAATGTAAGCATTTCACATTGTATATCAAAGCAGTACCCTGACCCCATAAATGCATCAATGTACAAAGTTATGATTTAATAAAAAATAATGATAAAAAATCCCATTTAATCCTCACCACATCCTTTGAAGTATTCATCATTACCACACCCAATTATAGGTTATGTGGATCAGAGAGGTTATGTGAACTTCCCAAGGTTGCACAGCAATATGGCCATCCTCAAGCTCTGAACCACTCCCACCCACCTCTTTGTAACTGCAAACCTCCTACGCCGCACCCAGATGCTCAGCCCAAAGGGACTGCTTTCCATGGGGACTGCTTTCTCCCTGTCCCCCATTGTCCAATCCATTTGCATGTCCTGTCAACTTGACCCCCCCAGCATCTTGAAGTATTGACGTCTGTCTTTCCCTGCTGTCATGTCCTTAATAACTACACCTGCCTCCTTCCTGTTTTCACATGGCTATCCTGGCCCCTGTAGTCCATTCTACTCCCAGAACCCTACTGACCTTGGAAAAATAGAAATCAGACCATCTCCCCCTCCCAAGTACAACCCTTCAGTGACTCCCCATCCCATCCTCCTTTGCTGGGTCTGTAGGGCCCTTGGTGATCTGGTGACCACCACCCTTTCCCATCCCCCTCCTCCTGATCCACCAGCCTTCAGGCTACTCTGTGAACAAGCTGAGATGGATCTAACATCAGATGCTTTGCACCTGCTCTCCCCCCTGCCTGGAAGCCAGTGGCCCTGGCCCTCTTACCGGGCTCTTCCTCTTGCCATCCTTCCTGCCTTCCCCACCTAAGGAAACCCTGCCCATGGCATGCCCTGTCCCCAAAGCCTGCTTTACTCCCTTCATAGCAAGGATCTTGATTGAAAAGGACCTCATTTGTCTTTTGTCCATTTTCTCCCCAACTAGAACGTCAGCTCTATGAGAGCATGATTCTTACATATTGGGTGCACCATAGTGTCCCCATGGCATAACACCTGAAATGCAGCACACACCCATAGGTACTCAAAAGATGAACAGATGAATGAAGGTTGACACTCATACTGCTGGAAGAGCTGTAATCTGAACCCCAGGCTTTGGAGGTGCCCAGCAGAGAAATCCTTAAGAAAGGACATCCTGGAGACCTTAAAGGTACAAAACAGCCTCACCCCTAATGAGGAAACCTGAGTATCAGCCTTCTGACGACACCTCTGCCCCAGAAGGCTGCCCAGGGAAACTCAGGTTCTGTCTCTCCAATACCACTAGCTCAATCCTAGTGAATTAAAAAGTTTGAAAGAAAGTGCATCTGCTAATGTGCAACATTTATGTTAGTCAATATAGATTTATTTAATGCAATAAATGACATAATTGGACTTTTATTTCCATAATATATTTTTCCAAGATAACTAATATTTTGAGTACCCGTGGCCTACTGATGTCTTCTGAATGAACATATTTCCTGTATTATTACTCTTGTATAAAACTGACATTTAAACAGTTTAATAAATGAGCAGTTGTTTGACTTGTATCAGTTTCAATACATTCTGGAATATTAATAAAATATATTTCATGAGCCTGCTCAATAGACCATGTCGTAAAAAGTCAATGATTTATTAGCAATACAGTTGCTATTAGTTGGGACAGATACTCAAAATGCCATTAGGGTTAAAATAATAATCAATCAAACTAATTAGACCCTATTTTTCATATGCAAATATAATTAAGCATATATTTCTTTGTAACTTTAAAGAGAATTATTGAAGCTCGACCTCATATGAAGAGCCCCTCACCTGAGTTAATGAAATGACAATGTCTCACGTTGGATATGCAAACAAAATTGATGAACTATGATGGGCTGTAAGGATCCTAGGGAGATGGGCCAGGAGAGGAAGTGCTAAGAAAAAGACTACCCTATACACCTGTGCCTACTCTTTCTATCAACACTGACTGGGAAACGTTTCAAGGCTCCAAGTGGGCTAGGATGGCAAACCCATTATGGTGCCATGGAGTTCATAGAACATGGGGCTCTGAATTCATACTGCTTTGTTCAAATCTTGCCTTCACCAACAGAGTTGACTTTTGGCAAGTTAACTTCCCACTCTGCCCCAGTTTCCCCATCTGTAAAATGGGAACGAGGACGATGATGACAACATGATAGACCTGGGAGGTTCGTTGGAAAGCATGAATATGTGCTTAGCACATAGCAAGCATTTAGTAAACATTAGCTGTTTTTAATCTAGTATGTTTGTCCTCCAAAAATTTTTTTTTTAATTTTTATTTTTACCTATACATGTGTTAATTAGGTTTCCATTTTTTTTCTTTTTGCCTTCACAGAATTAAAAAGACTTAAAGTTTAATAACAATCACAATGTTTAAGATAAGGACTAGAAACAAAAACATCGTAAAAAACGAACTAACATAAATACATTCAGAAAAGGAATCAAACAATTGCTACATCAAAATCTTAAGCAATAATAATAATAATAATGCAAAGAAAACATTCACATTGTCAAATAAGAGTATGTCTATTTTAGAATGCTTTGACTCTGAGATTCAGTATGGAGTTATCAGTTAACTTATTATTATTCTTTTTAAGTATCAAAAAACAGATAACTAATATTTATAAATAAAAGTAAAAGGTAATTTCAAAAAACAGATTATGCCAAATCTTATAGATAATCCTCCAAATTTCTTTATGAGACCTCTAAGCCACTTGCTGGAAAGTGACCCTAGAGAAAGAAGTCCATGCCGCTCTCTCTTTCTCTGGGTGTGAGTTTCCATATCTGGACAGCCAGGAACTCAGACTAGATGATCAATAAGATCAGAACTAATGGTTGAGAAGACTTAAGAATGACTGTTTCTGGCCATTCTTTTGGTCTCTGGGTCTAATTCATAAAGTCTATGTGCACCCAAGGAACACGGCAGAAGGGGAAGAAGAAACCAGAAGCAAATCAGAGCAGGAAGTTAGAGCATAAGGGACTGATCTGCAAACCAGTATTGCAGACAAGGAGAAGACCCCAGACTTAGTCTGGTGCTAGCAAATGCTTATTGTATAAGTTAAAGCAGGACTCAACAAGTACTTTTTGTAAAGGGCCACATAGTAAATATTTTAGGCTTTGCAAGCCATACAGTATCTCTTGCAACCATGTAATTCTTTTGTAGCATGAAAGAAGACATAGACTGTGTCCTAATATAATGTAACAGGCAATAAAAGGGTTTGGGCCTGTGAGTGAAGTTAACAGCAGCTGATGTAACAACAAACCCCAAAATATGCAACAACTCAACCACAGTAGACATTTATTTCTAGCTCATATAAAATCCAATGCAGATATTCCTGGTCAGCTAGAGTGTCTTTCTGCAAGAAGTAGTAGAGGCCCAGGTTCCCACCATATTGTGGCTCCTCCATCCTCAACATGGAGTGTCCAAATCACTTGGCTGATCTGAATTAAGTCAATGGGGAGGGAGGAGCATGAAGAATTACCTGTGGGAGAGTTTAAGGATTAGGCCTGGGAGCACAACAAACCATCCTGTTTAACTACCACTTGCCCTCAGGACCACATTCCAAATGCAAGAGAGAGGAAGAAAGATCTGAGTGTGTAGCCTGGAATAAAAGATCTGAGTGTGTAGCCTGGAATAATATTGCAACAGATTAGGGGAATAGCTAGCAATCTCTGTCATAGGAGGGAGAAGAAGCTAGACTTGTCCCGACATGACAGGAAGTTTTCACCATCTCTATTCTGACTTTTTGCCGAGGGTTACCATTCTGCCATATTATTCTCCTGAGGTACTTTCCCCCAAGACTCCTGGGGTTACCTGTTCATCCTCTCTGTTCTGTATTTCCTCCCCATGTGTGCCTTTTCACCAGTCTCTCCTCCTAGACAAACTCTTTGTTCTTTGGCAACAAGGTCGGGTCTATATGGCTCACAGCTATATCTGTCCTCATATTGGCATCGGCCATATAGTTGATGTGAAATAAAAGTGTAATTAGTTAACTGATGCACAAATAAATGAATCAAAGATGACTTATAACAATCAAGCACATGAGAAATGGGGTTTAAAAAACACAACAGAAAATAATGAAAAGCAAAAAAAAAAAAAAAAAAATTGATGTGGTAGACCTCTGAGTCCAATTGTCCAGGAGAAAAAGCCCAGAGCTAAATGAAGCCACCAGTTATAGCTATTAGGGCCTAAAGAATGGGGAAGAACACATCAGTGTGTGTGTGTGTGTGTGTGTGTGTGTGTGTTGGGTTACATGAGTCCTTTTCTCTGAGATAAGAGCTCATGAGTCATACCCTAACTTGGTCTTGTTTTCCAGCCATCTCTCTCTTCCTAGAGTCCAGGCAACATCCAGAGTGCTCTGGAGAGGAGAAAGGTTTAATTATGGCCAATGAATAGAGAGCAAACTCAGCATTTTCCACCCAAAAAAAGCTGTGGGCCCTCCAAGGCACATCTGAGGCCAGAGGCCTGGCTTCAGCCACACAGGCATTTATAGTCTTAGAAAGGAGGAGGAATGAGGTGGCTGCAGCTTCTGCAGCAACAAGCCTTTTTTAACAAATCATTTTAAAATTAAATTAAATGCTATTAAATCAGCAAAAGTGCCAGGGGAGCCCAGGAAGAGAGTCACTCAGCTACCTGGCTCAGGCTGGGTATCTCAGAATCACAGAAATGTCACATGTTGGGGCTAGAAGGGGTTCTGGAAGTCTCCCGGGGGGTTCTGGCTCTTAACCGTACCATGGATCCAGATTGTCTGGGGAGTTTTTACAACCAGGTAATATAACCAGTACAGACAGGGGTACATGCTTTCCCCAGAGAATCCAGCTGTGCAGGTCCAGGGTCAGGCTTTGTGTCTTAGGAGAGCTCCCAGGAGGTGATTCAACACACACTCCCAGTTACAAAGCCCAGATTTCCCCAGTGTGCTCATTTTGCACTAGACCTGCAAGTGACTTGTCAGCATCTCCCAGCAAGATACTGGAAGAGCCCAAGGGATATCTGTGGCCTCTGACATCCTGGCCAGGGTACGCAGAGAGGATTCCAAATGCCAAAAAGGGCCTATAAAGCAAGTGGGGAGGGAGCAGGGGAGAGTGGAAGGGGGCTAGGGGCAGGAAGCCCCGTGCCCATTCTCTGACCCCCAGTGATGTATTCAGCAAGTGTTTTCTGTGTGGCCACTCTGGTCCGGAGACTACTTGGAGCACTGGAAACACCGTGACTGCCAAGATCCAGCACATAATAAACAGGACGATTTCCTTCAGCTACTGGTAAGTATTGCGATGGAAATGACACGGAGTCTGAGACAGTGACCCGAGGAAGGTCACTTAAGGCAAGGCGGTCACAACGGCCACTTTGAGGAGGTGACTTTTGACCTGAGATGTGAGCAATGAATGAGACAACCAAGGATGAGGAGCAAGGAGGATGAAAGGACTATCTGACGGGGGACTGGGGGACAGGTCAGGGACCTTGCGTTGGGGGGTTCAGGAGGAGCCTCCCTGAGAAAGCAATCTTCAAGCAAAGAACAAATGGATGTGTCAGAGGCAGTTGGGAGGTGGGGGGGGGGAGGCAAAGGACACATTCCATTCACTCCTTATCTCTTGGAACAAATCCCTACTGAAGACCTACTGTGCACCAATCACCAGTGCAAGGCAGCATGCCCAGCTCTTCGGGAGGCGGGAGATGCTGAACAGGAGGTGTGGGGAAGCTTGCTGGCTCAGGCTCATCATGTGGTCACTTGGGCCCAATCATTCTCTGGGGGTGGTGGGAGCCTTCCTGGTGCAGGGTGCAGCATCCCTGGCCCTTACTCACTAGAAGCCAGGAACATATCCCAGTTGTGACAAACAAAAATGTCTCTAAACACTGACGAATGTTCACTGGGGGCAAAATCATCCCTGGTTGAGAACCACTGTGCCAAAATATAATGAGAGAGAGAAATACTATATATAATAACACTCTGTATTGACAATAGCATACAATACAATATGATAATACAAATAAATGTATTATATATATAACACATACTAACATATGGTATTATAATAAGGAGACCTGGGAAATGTAAGGAGCTTTAGGAGGGAGCTACCTGATCCATACTCTGAAATACTCCCAGCTCAGAGGTCTGCATAGCACATTAACACAAACCCCTCATTTTAACAGGGAATAATCTGCTGCTCTTTAACACCTGAATGGAGAGGCTGAGTGGAGAAGGCAGGGGGGTGGAGGGTCCCAAGGGATACCCAAAGGCAATTCTGTGTCGGGTTCTCCCAGCCAGAGAGCCACAGCTCAGCAAAGGGTTAACAAGCAATGTTTATTTATGAACTTGGCCTATTACTGTAGCATAATTTGAATACAGTGCCTATGAGGTTTTTTTATTGCCTGCTATAATTTCACTTTTAAAGCTCTCCCTATGCCATACTTTAAAAATGATATCTCAAACAAGAAATAAATTCTGTTTTGCAGCTGTGTTAACTATATTTACCCATGGGACACACTATTTTGTCCTTGACATAAACCCCTGGGGATTTTGCTGAGAATTGCTTTGGCAGCTCTCTCAACCCCTATGCAGGGAGAGAGAGCTCTCAGTTGCTCTTCCCTGGAACACCCCACAAAGCCCTACTGTAGCCCCAAGGAGCCTGAGAAGGAGAGGGAACAGACAAGCCTCCAGGGTGAGAGTGGCCCCAACCCCTCATCCACTGGCTGTGTGGCTAAGACAGCACTCCTGGACCCCTCTGAGCCTCTGGTTATGAAAAAAGAGTATTGGGTGAAACAAAGTCACCATCCCTCCTCCACTCTATATCCCCCGTTCCGTGATGGAGTTCAAATAATTTCTCCGCCTGTAGAATGATGGCTCAGGAGCCTAAGCTGGCTGGCATCCATAATTTTTAGCTCTTTTTATTTTTGTCTGAGTGCAAAAAAAAATATTGCAGGGCCCACCTGACAATAACAATAGCTTACATTTATTGAGCACTTATTCTTTGCCAGACACTGTACTAAAACCACCAGACGCAAGCACATTTGATGCTGAGAACAGCCCTCCAAGTATGGGTGACTCTCCCCATTTTGCAGATGAGGGAACTGAGGTTTAGGGGAAGGAACTGGGGGGAAGGTCTGCACAGTTTAGCCCAGGGAGGGGAGGTCCAGGAGAGAAGTCCATAAGGGATTCCATCCTCATCCTTGAGCCCCAAAGTGACCCTCATTAGCTTGTCTAAGAGCTCTTGCCAGAAGCCATGGGACACAGGAAGCTCTTACCAGAAGCCATGGGACACAGGAAGAACAGGTTCTGATGGAAGAGGGAAGGGTGAGGCACACAGGCCTGTTGGATGCAAAAGCCACAGCAAGTAATCAAATGGGGAGCCAGACAGGCTGGGAGGAGGAGAGAGAGAAACAGAGAGAGACAAATGCTGGCACAACACAAAAGGACTGACCTGTCTTAGTATCTCAGCATTGCAGAGCAGCAAAAATACCAACTCTTGGTGGCACCCAGCCCAGAGTTCAAGGTCCGGTTCTGTGCTGCAAAACCAATTCTGGCTCTATGACTTGGGCAGGAGACCTCACTTCTCTATGACTCAGCTTTCCCATTCTTAGAATGGGGACAGAGTCACCTTAACTCACAGTGTTACCTTAGTTTTCTGTTATATATTATAATTTACTGAACACCTATTATTTTCATAAGATGTATAGTCTAGTTTTAGAAAAGCACAAAGAGAAAGAGAAAGCAGGGCAGCAAAGGGAACCTCAAGTACAAAGGCATGTTGACACAGTTACAGAGACCTACATTCCATTCTTGAATCTGTCATTTATTTATTAGTTATGAGATCTTAGACAAGTTAACCTCTGGGCCTCAGCTTTCACATCTATAAAATGGGCATATAAATGCCCAAAGGTTGTTTTTGTATTAAAGATAATTCATGCAAAGCACTTGGCATAGAGTAGGTCTGAATAAGTGGTACTATTATGATTAAAGGTGGCTCAGAGTCTGGTGGTTGAAAAGAACGTGATCTTTGAAGTATTCAGATCTTAGCTCCACCAGTAGTGACATCTTAATCTCAGTTTCCTCATCAGGAAAATGGGACTAATAACATTTCCCCCCACAGGAATGTTAGGTGGAAGAATAGATTAGATTATTGTTCAGAAACAATAATCTTGCATGCCTGAGTCAATGTCAAAAGAAAAACATGCACAGATTAGTGCTGGTCTCCAAAGGAGAAAAGATATGGAGAGGATTTGGTCTCGTTGACCAAGCTCCAGCTGCTTGAGTAAGTCCAGCCAAGATCAGAAGAGCCACTCAACTGAGCCCAGACCGGATGAACTCACAGCCACTCCACAGATCTGTAAAAATAAATGGTTGTTGTTGCAAGCCACCAAGTTTGGGGCTTATTTGTTACACAGCACTACCAAGACCACAGCTAACTAACATGTGGGAATCCAATTTCACCAAGCATATGTCTATAGAGGAGTCATATATATGGCTACTACTTATTGACCACAACTATGTGCTAGGAAGTATGGTACTTTGTGGTTTTTATCTTGCTCTATCTTCACAACAATCACACACTGGAGGCATATTGTTACCACTATTTTGCAAACAAAAGAACTGAGGCTCAAAGAGGTGCAGTCACTTGTCCAAGAGCACACAGCCAGGAGTAGGCCAAATTTGGATAAGAAACCCAGGTCAAGCTGACTCCAGAGTCCCACCTTGAACTACTGGGTCCATGGAAGCCTCTGAATGGTCAGGGGTTGTAGCCAGTGCCCAGCATGTGATTAGTGCTGCAGTAATGAATGCAGTCTGTGTCTTGGGAGGGTGCCAGGATCCTGAATGCAAGCAGACTTCTCCCCTCTCTGTACCCCTACCAAGGTCTACCGACAGCAGCCATTTGGGCTGAATACCTCCCTTGCAGCCCTCTGGCACCAACCCTATAAATATTAAACCAGTGATAATTAGAGGAAATCAGTCAGTCACCACACTCTGAGCTCTGCCATGTCCTCCCACCCCCACCCCCACCAGGCTCAGGCTGCCTTTGACTAAGGAGCTGTGTTTCTTTTAATTTGGGGACCTCATATAAGGCATGTGTCAGGCACCAGGACATCAAGCTCATTCCCATGTGAGCCAAGGCCCTGGCTGCAGAACACCCCCTCCCAGGGGGGTCGTACACTTTGTCAAGAAGCAGCAGAGAGCTCCGTGTGGAAGGCAGGGGTAGAGGGACCACAGAGAGCCTGTCAAAGCCCAGAACCCCCTGGGGGATCTACATCTTTTTTGTCGATTGTGTGGTATCAGGCTCTGGTGTCATCGCTTTGTGGGGTTGATGACGCACAAGGCCCAGTGACAATGTGTCACATCAGAAAGCAGCCCCAAGTGCACTCAGGTGGGACTGCAAGCCCCAGGGCTGCTGGGGAAATCAAAGATCAGGAATTTTCAGTAAAGGGGGCTGCAGGAGAATGAAAAGGCCTCCAACCCAGTACTCTGCTTTACCTCTCAGAGAAGTAAACAGCCTGATTCCCCACCAGGCCTCGTGAAGACAGGATGAACGTGAGGCTGAGACAGCAGGCTGAGAGTCCCCCAACTCACACACATCCGTGAGGAATCGTGGCTCTTCAGGTCATGTGGCTGTTCAGGTATCTCCAGTTATGCCTCATATAATTAATCTTGCCCAATCTTAGCAACACCTTTGTTTGGAAGAAGTTACCAATAGCCTCCTATATAGATGGGGAAACTGAGGCAACTGGAGGTGGGAAAGTGTAGCAGCTGCAGGCGTAGGCTCTGAAATCACAGGACACTAGGTCCAAATCTTGACTTCTCCAATCTCGGGCTGTATGACCTTGGAAAACTTACTCGACCTCTCTGATCCTCAACTTCTCCTTGTAAGATGGGTATAAAAATAACACCTACCTCTCAGGGCGGAGTGTGGTACTAATAAAGCTGTTATGGAAGGCTACAGACCTCAGAGTTATCAGAGGTAAAATTCCAACCCACATCAGTTTCACATAAAAGGTTACATTTCTTCTGCCTCCCCACTCCCACCCAGCATTCCATTTGCCACCCAGCAAGGCCCCAATAGTTTCCTTTTCCCACTGGGGCAATTCATCACCCAGATTATCAGCACCATGGGACAATCACAATCTCCAGATTTATAGGCCTAAGTAGTCTTTGCAGGTTTCTATGCAAGCATCAGAAAGAGAAGGTGGAATCATCCCCATTTTGCAGCTGGGAAAATTGAGGTTCAGGGCAGTAAAGGCCCTTCTCAAAGTCATACAGCAAATAAGAGATGGGACTAAGAGTAGACTCTAGATCTCTTGACACCCAGATACTGCCCTCCCATTTCTAGTAAAAATTCCTTCAGCCGTCAAGCCTCCCAGAGTTTACACAGCAATTGCAGCTGTTACATTTGATCTCATAAATCCTCACAGTAACACTAAGAGAAGTAAAAAGTCTATTTTCTGCATTGGGAAACTGAGGCTCCAGAAGAATTGTCCTACCGGGGCTCTCAGTGCAAGTCGGAAGCAGGCCAGGGACTGATCCTGGAACTCCCATCCTCCCCCAGGTCCCTTGCCCTCCCTGAAGGAGCCAGTCCCTGCCAGAGTGAGCTCAGGCCAGGTGCCCCACTGAATATGGCGGCATCCAGAAAACAAAACGCTATCCCAGCACCCAGCCTGTGTTCTGGAGGTCTGAACCCAAGTGGGTGCACAGACCCATCTCTTTCCCACCCCCAGGAGGAAGGAAACCAAACCTTAAACCTGACAAAGGCCTATACAAGTGGCAGGTATTAATTGGAGCAATTAGGCAGCCCTTTCCCAAGGCCATAGAAGCTGCAGCATCAATAATTAGACTCAGATTGGAATTCCTTTGGCTCTGCATGTAAACAGGACACTCTTTCTGCAGTTGCAGTAAATAATTTGTTCAAGGGGGGAAACATTGACTGTAATTTGAAAGGAGCAATTGACTGTATTATTAGTGGATGTGAGCGCCCAGCTGGAGACAGGCTTCACATGGTTCTGTCTTCTGTCCAGGACAGAAATCTTTGAAGGCAGGGTCCCCTGATGGGTAGGTGGCCCCATTTGGAAGTCAGAAAGACCCAGGGCTGGGTTAGAGGCCTAGATCCCCACATAAGTGTGTGATCTTCGGCAAGGAGCACAACATCTGTAAAACAGGGATATGACCAGTACATAACTCATGGGGTTGCTATAAACATTTAATGTGCCAACCCCACATAAAGTGCTTCATAAAATAAGCTGGTTTGGTTATTATTAGTAATAATAGTAATTATTACTATTCACAAAGGGCATGAACAAAACAAACCAAAACCCACAGAATAGGTCATGCCTTTGACATTTATTGAGCGCCAACTGCATACAGGGTTGAGTCAGACAAGGCCTCTGCTCGGGAGGTACAGTGAGGACAGATACATAAACAGCTAATGGCCAAAACCTCACATCCAGATGGTACTTTACAGTTTACAAAGTATGCTTACCTCAATCAGCCCCCAAATCTCTCGCAAGACCTGGAATCAGTGTTCTTATGCCCATTTTAATGATGAGAAGTCTGAAGTTGTAAAGTCACTTGCCCAGAATCGCATAGCTGCCGCCACAGGAGTGGCAGACCTGGCATTTAAATTCAAGTTTGTCTGCCCCAAATGCTTATCATAACCCCTGGGCAAATTTCCGTCATCAAGGGAGAAGAGAAAGATGAGTTGGGATAATCGACCACATGGAAAGGAACCCAGAATCTGGCATGAGATTGGCTGACCCCATCCTGGAGGCCCCTCCCAACTCAGAGGTGTCCTCTCTGGTCCTCCCTCCCACCTAGCCCTGCTGTAGCGCTCCCAGGACTATCTTCACATCTCACTCATCTCACTCTGAGTGTTCTTGTTTGGGGGTCCCACCCCTCCTGTGCACAACCCTCTGAGACGGAGATCTGGGCCTGAGGGTTTCAGCCATGCCTCCCATCTCAGGTGGTCTTGTCCAAATTATCAAAGCCTCAGTTGCCACATCTGTTAAACAGGTTGTCGTGGACCTGAAGTGAGCTCACGGGGGCGAGAAGTGTCCTATCTTACCCACCGCTGCATTGCTAGCACAGAGGGCATTCTCAAGGATGGAAGGAAGATAAGATGGGAGGGGAAAGGGAAGGAGGGAAGATATATTCCCCATCTTTCAAAACCCAGCTCCACAGCTGGCATCACCGTGAAGCTCCCCAGGTCTTCCTAAAACCAGGGTGGGCTATGAAACATATATAATCCTTACATTGAGGCATGCATTTCCTTTGTCACCAGCAGCACTGACTCCACAGTGAGATACTTGGGTTCTAATCCCCATAGACAAGTCATCCCCCCTCTGAGCCTCATTTTCCTCATCGGTGGGAAGGTGGGGGCGGGTGGCATCGCAGTACCTTTCCTCTCCTACTGTGGTTGTTGTGAAATAAATTTAAGTGACCTATAAAAGCACTTAGTACAGCGTCTGATGACTAGTTAGGCGCGGGACCTGTCGCCCTGTGACCATCACCACCAACTTCGTCAGTCACTCTTTGACACTAAGTACAGTTTTAAGATCACGGGTTTTGAATCCTAGGTTTTCCCTACTAGATGTTGGATGTTTTCTTTTCATCAGGCCTCAGTTTTCTCTATAAAGTGGGTGTGGTAATAGTTCCTACCTCACAAGTTTGTTGTACAGATTGATTGACTTAACACGGGCCCTCAGCCCAGCACCTGGAATCTTTCACCTGCCCATAGGTGTTTCTGGACACCTCTCCCCTCCCCCCTCCACATGTTCTTGAGGATAAAATGGGTTAGTATATGCAAAGGACACAATGTCTGGGACATAGCTCTAATGCTTAACAATAAAAATAGGAACTCAATTGTAGAGCTGTTACAAGGATGAAATGAGATACTACATGCAGAGCTCTAAAAACCAAAAACAAATTATTCTTTCCACGTCCAGATTTCTTTGGAACTGTGCATGTTCTCTTACTCCTGGGGACCTGAGACTATTACTTCTAGTTCCCACTGAGGATAATTCTCAAGGCAGAAATAAGGATAAAAGGGTTCTGCTGTCCCCAGGATGTCAGGTATTGTCTATATAAGCGTGTATATGTGTGCAGCCCTGCAGCCCACACGTGTCCACCCACGCACACTCGTGCAGACTGTCACAGACTGTGCTTACACGTGTGTGCACACATATGCTCTATTCCCCCTCACTGCATCTCAGAGAACAGCCTTCCCCTATATCCTGCACGATGTCATTAACCCACCCCAGCAACCTCCCTGTCACCTGCCAGAGATGACACCCCCACATCCCCCACACTGCCTTTAACCCCTCAGATCAACCCACAGGGACTCATCCAGCCGCCAGTCTAGAACCAAGCGCTGTGTGAAGCCAAATCCTAGTCTTTTCCTCCACTGCTCCTATCTGCCACAGACACTCCTAGTGGCCCCACTGTGCACCAGGCCCTCTGCTAAGTGCTGGGGAAATAGGAATAGCAAAACCCACAGGACCTGCCTTCATGGGACTCCCAGTCTATCAATCCTTCCCTGACAAGGAATCAAGAGTAAAAGAGAGGAAGGTTTTTAAACCCAGAATTTGAGGGTTCTCTTGAGGAAAGCCAGTTCAGATGGGTCAACTTCTACCTCCAAAAGGGTCCCCTAGGTTGTGGCCCCCAACTGCTGCACAGAAGGATGATCTTCATCTGTATTTACAGCTGCTCCCCGTCACTGGCATCACCGCCTGAGCCTCACCTACCGTCAGATCAGCAGTGCACTAAGTCTCCTAGAGGGGAGAACCCTGCTGTAAACTGCCCATGCTAGGGAGGGGGGAGGGGCAGGGGTAAGCTGCTTGCTCCTTATGAGAATCTAATGGTCCATCCCTTCCATCTGTGATAAAATAGTCTTCCACTAAAACCAGTCTCCGGTGCCAAAAAGGTTGGGGACCTGCATCCCGGAGGGACCCTGGCGGCTGGAGAGTAAATCAGCAGTAGGTAATGAGGTTCCCGTGGGAGACACTAGCCTGTGGCTGAGGGAACGCTAGGTGGCCGTGTGGGGGCGCTGTGGGAAGAGGGTGCTGCGAACAGCCCCTCCCCGTCCGGCCCTGGGGGTCTGCGGAGAGGGGCAGTGGTCCTCCTAGTCCCCCGCTGCATGCTCTGCACCGATCCACTCCGTCCTTGGCTCCCCACCGTTTCCCAAGGTCCTAAGCTCTGTAAACAAGCAGGTCCTCAGGGTGGCGCAGGATTCAGACCCAGGTTCCAGGCTGCCTCTGGCAAGGCCAGCCTCCCAGGGAGGAGGGAGGGGAAGGGGCGGGGCAGCCAGCAGCAGCCGGCCAGGATGTTTTAGTGCCCTATGAATGCTGAATAAATAGTGTCTAACCTTTCCCGACTCCCACTTTCTTATCTCAATATTCCATTTAATAGCACCTTTCAGGCCTCACTAAAAGAATACGAGGGTTGTTATATCAGCTCTAAGTCACTGTTACAAGGGGCCTGGCTGTCTCCCCTCAGCACCAACGCTGGTGCTCAGGGGACGCTCCCGGAGTTCCTCGCCCGCAAGTTCTATTCTTCCAGCAGGTGGCGGGCTTCCCTCACCCCAGACGCACCAGGGCAGGGATGGGGCGGGATAGGGAGGGATGGGGCGGGGAGGGGGGGGGCTACACAACGGGACTCTGCTATAGCCCACTGGGTTTGCTATGGAGCTAAATGCCTTGGATGAAAACCTCTGTTAGTTTTCTGTGGCTGTCATACAAGACAAACCAGGTGGCTAAACAACAGAAATTTATTGGCTGGCGGTTCTGGAGACTGGAAGTTCCAGACACAAGTGTCAAGGGCTATCAAGAAAGGGTCTGCTCCAGCCTGAGCAAGAATGAGACCCCAACACTACTTAAAAAAAAAAAAAAAAAAAAAAAAAAATAGAAAAAACTAGCCAGGCATTGTGGCAGGAGCTGGTAGTACCAGCTACTCAGGAGGCTGAGGCAAGAGGAGCTCTTGAACCCAAGACTTTGAAGTTGCTGTGAGCTATGATGATGTCACTGCACTCTACACAGGGCAACAGAATGAGACTCTGCCTCAAAAAAAAAAAATAAAATAAAATAAAATAAAATAAAATAATAAATAAACTAGCTGTTCAAAAAAAATAATAAAATAAAATAAACTTAAAAAATAAAAAAAAAAGAAAGGGTTTGCTCCAGACCTCTGTCGTTGACCTGCTGATGGCCGTCTTCTCTCTGTGTCATCACACAGTCCGTGTGTGTAATAACATGATAATAATGATGACTATAAAGATGGGTGACTCTCCTAACTCGTCACTACTGCCCTGTGCCATGCTTGTTCCTCAGCACCAGTCCTCCCTTGATCCTCCACAGACCACCACAAAGCTGCTGTGGTTTCCCCAACTTTACGATGAAGGACAAAGGCTCTGAGAGGCACAGAGACCTGTCCAAGGACACACAGTGTATACACAGCAAGGCTGGATTTAAACCCAGGCCTGGGTGTCATTTCCCCACCCCCAGCCAAGTTGAGACACAATCAGGACATCTGGCCGTGACTGCCTGCTCCACCGCTTTCTAGAAGGATGTTGTTGTTGGCCGGGCCTCCTGCTCCATCTGAAGTTCAGTTTTCTCATCTGTAAAATGGGAGTAAGTAAAGGCTGGCCCAAGGAAGGCTCTGGGAGGCAAATGAGTCTTGGTTCAGTGACAGTGCCTTAAAAATGTATCAAATGCCAATCAGTAAAAAGAACAGGATTTAGCACAAATTCAGACTAACCGAGAGACAGACAGCTAAGTGCGCACACTGTGTGCATGTCTGTGCCTGGGTATGTATATACACACACCCCTATCAGTGTGTGCCTGTCTGTGGTCACTAGTGTGTGCACAACAGCATACAGAAAAGCACATGTGAGTGTGTGTTCAGTGTGTGTGCCTTTCTGGATGTAGGGTCTATATCTGGAGGCCTGAGCATGTGTGTGCTTTCAGGGTGTACATGTTCACCAGCCTTGTACTGGGTGAAGACACTGGTGTTTGTGTGTGCATGTGTTGGTCCCTATTGGTGCTTCTGGATGTTTCTGTATTCCTGAGTACATGGGTGCCTGTTCTGCACCTGTGTGTGCAGAAAGGTGAGTGTGGATGTGAGTGTGTGCACGTGTGATCTGTGGCCACGTTTGCATGCCCGGATGCATATGTATGTGCCCTGCTCTCTGTGGGATGTACAGACATCCCTGCAGTGGTGAGTCTGGATGCCTCTATATGTCCACAAGCATATAAGCCCAGCCACATACACTCTGCGCCATGACCGAGTTGACCCATGGCCTGAGATGTCCGTGTGGCTGTGTCCAGGAGCCTTTGCAAGCTGTGCTTCCAATGTGTGTGGCGGCTGCCTGCAGGGTCCAGCACTGGGGTAAATGAGGCATTTTCCGCCCCTGGCTGCACCCAGGGCCACGCAGGCGGCTGCACTAATAAGGCTGCTTTCCCTGAGGCAACGGCTGCCAGGAGTCAGAGCCTCTGGGCTCAGCTCTACAGCCCCTCACCAGGCTGCCTGATCAGCAGGACCATGGCCCACCATGACCCCGTGCCCTCTAAGCCAGTCACAGCCTCTGGGCAGCCCCAAGGGGGGACCCAGCCATCTCCAGCCTCAGCCTACTCATCCCTGTGAACTGTGGCCCACAGCCCCCCACACACACACATACACACCACTCCCCTCTGATGCCAGCCCCACTACTGACCAGCCTTGGCCTATAGAGGCTTCAGCCTTCCTTTCTGTAAAATGGGGCAAGAACGTGATCCAAAGGCCAAGTTTGGTGATTTTCTTGTGGGACACCCCCTCATAAACTCTTAATAAGACAGCTGGGTAAGGATGGAACAAAGAGGAGAAGATTCTGCCTCCAGTAAGACCCTGATCGTGAACTGGAAATGCTGTATTAAGTGCTAATTGCAACCCAGAGCCAGGCTAATGAGGATGATAATTATAATAACAATAATAGCAGCCACTGTTTACAGCTCTTCCTCAGGGCTACTGCTTCCATGTTACAGTTACTATTATTATTATAGATGTCATTATTATTCTCCCTGCGACCCTGCTCAGGATCCACAACTGCACCACCCACCATTCTCCTACTCCGGGGAGCTGCCTGCCGGGAACCAGTACACCCAACCTCCTCGCCAGGGCTTAATTAGGTCTCCCAGAAGGCAGCGGTGGCTCAGGGCCTGCAGGGAGCTTGAGGCAGAGGAAGCTGGAAGGAGGAGAGGAGGTGTCTGCAGACACAAAGGTGGACCAGGGTAAGGACTCTCCCCTGCCTGGAAATGGCCCTCCCCATATACCACCACGGCCCCCCTGCTGACGTTCATGAAGCATGGAGCAAAGCCAGCTAAACACATGCTTCAAGCTCCTTATCTGCCCTTTTAGCCTTGAACAAAAGCTCCACCAAGCTTCATCCAGGGAGGATACCGCTGGGATCAGTGACTCAGAGTCAGACACACCTGGATTTGAATCCCGGCTCTGCTCCTTCCCAGCCATGTGACCTTGAGCTACTGACTTTCCCTCTCTGAGACTTGGTTGCTTCTTCTTAAAAATAGGGATGATAAATGTGTCCACCCCATAAAGCTGCTATGAGCATTAAATAGTAAGATGCAGGGAAAGGTCTCCACCTAGTGCCTGGCACAGAGTCAATTCCCCTTTTGTGTTGGCTAAGCTGTTGTTGGTGTAACTGCATCAGTCAGGATGGGATATGTTGTGCTGTTGTAACAAGTCACCCCCAAATCATTGTAGGTTTATTTTATGCTCATGCTGTATGTCTCTCAGGTTGGCATGGAAGGAGAAGGCTCTCATTATAGTCACCCAAGGACTCAGGCTGACAAAGGACAGCCACCATCTCAACTGTTACCCATGGCTGTGCTAAATGGAAAGAGAAACCAAGAATCTTGAACCAGCAATTATATTTTCCAGCAATGGCAGAAATGTGTCTTGATTCATTGTCAGAAACTAGTCCCAAGATCCCATCCATCTCCAAGGATACCCAGGATTGCAAGATCCCAAATGCCCAGAAAGCAGGAAGACAGACATTTGGTGATCAACATGTCCTACTCACATCAGAATCTCACACATGGAAAGACCCTGGGCACTTGGGATTCAAAGAGGGGGAAAGACTTAATCGAAGATCATATAGCAAATTGACTTCAAAGGTGGGATGCTCTTGTCCACCTGACAGACTCCCTCCCTACCCCACAGGCTCACATGTATCAACAGTTCTGGCCAATGAGAGATGTTTGGAGAAGATTTGGAAAAAGGATTCCTCTCTCTTTAAAAAAATATCTGAGAAGCTGAAATCTCTCTTCTATTTTGGGATGCTATTGTATGAGGCTGGACTCCAGCAGCTATTTCGTGACTATGAGGAAATAATATTAAAGATTATGTTTCCCCACATTCTGAAGGAAGCAGAAGGAAGCTGTGGAAAGATCCTAGGTCTTGGATGATGTCATGGAGCCCCCAAATTAACCAACGCTGGGGCTGTCTTACTTCTGCCTTCTTGTTACATAGTAACAAATTGTCTTTATTGTATGAACTATATTGAGTTGGGTCTTCAGATCCTGGCAGCCTAAGGCGTTATCCCTAACAGAACCCTCATGCTCTCTCTCCATACAATGTACTTTCTTCTTCTACTTGATGTAAACTCAGGCTGCAGGTTTCAGCCTAAGCAGTCCTCCCTCCAGTATTCCTAAATCCTCAAACCCATGTAGAACATGCCCCTTCTCACATACTCTCAAAAAGCCCTTTCCCCCCTGTACTTTATCTCAGTTTGTAACTATTCAGTCATTGCTATGATTCTTTGATTTATATCTTCCCCCCTCCTCCTCTAGAACGTAAGCTCCAAGAGGAAAAAGAACAAACTATTTAGGCTCCAGTTTAACCACCTGAGATTAATACAGTTCCATCCATCAGAGGCACTCAATTTTTGTGGAATGAATGAATTGAACCACGTGTACTCGTTCATTCATTTTATTTTTATTCCAAAATATTCACCAAGTAAGATGTAGGAGGCTGAAAGTCTTTGATTGACAGATCTCCAAATCCTAGAATGGTGTCAACCACTGGAGATGCTCAAATATTTGTTGAGTGAATGAATTGACTCCATTTAGTTTCAAGGAGCCAGACTATGGCCAAAGGAAGGTATGACGATCAGAGAAACTGTGCAACAATGCTGCATTTTCACATTCTAACCAGCAATAACAACTCCAGCAATTCTGCAGCATTAACCAGTGTCACCATTAACCCGTGATTCCTGAGCTATCACCTCGAGGACAGGGACAATTTTAGGGAAGGGTCTGTGCAGGTGGGTGAGATCTGGGCCCTGCAGCAGGCTGGGTTCCCACCAGTCCTCATGCCAGATGGCTCTCCTGGGCCCCACATCCATCACGGCTGTTGGTCTTGGAGCAAACAGAAGCAACGCTTGAGAGATGGATGTTGATGGCAAATGGGCTGTGATGATTGTGCGTCTCCATTTTCCCCTTAATATACATGATGAATAAACTTAATTACACGGAAAATTGCTGCCATTGAAGAATGTGGCACACGTGGCTTCCTCATGTTGCTTAGCGCCTCTTTGCTCTCCTGACTGTCCAAAGATTCCAGGAAGGGAAGCATCATCATCCTCGCTGACCCAAACCACCCTCGAAGAGGACAAAGTCACACTCAAGGTCATAATGAACTAGTGATGAATCTGTAGAAAGTCAGCCCTGAGAAGGACCAGAGTGTTCATTTTATCCAACCACCCATTCTACAGGTGGAAAGAGCTGAGTCTCAGAGGGATAGATGTGGCGACTTTACCCAGGGCCATCAAATAAATTATGGTCTATCCAAGTCCCAGGTGTTCCTCTGACTGAAAAGACACATAGTCCAAATATACCTCTTTATGTCAATTTCTTTTTCTTTTTATGGCTTGTTGCTGTTGTTGTGACAGAGTCTCACTCTGTTGCCCTGGGTAGAGTGCCGTGGCATCATCATAGCTCACAGCAACTTCAAACTCTTGGACTCCAGTGATCCTCCTGCCTCAGCCTCCCAAGTAGCTGGGACTACAGGTACCTGCCACAATGCTCAGCTAGTTTTTCTATTTTTAGCATAGATGGGGTCTCTCTCTTGCTCAGATTGGTCTCAAACTCCTGAGCTCAAGCAATCCACCTGCCTCAGCGTCCCAGCATCATCTGTTTTCTCCACCATCAGTGGGCTAGCAGAGTCTCTAGGAAGCTAATAAATGTCTGAGCACCACAAACATGTCAGAGGTTGTATGACATTTGTAGAGTGAAAATTCCATGTCCCATAACTGCATAGCAAGCTTCTGACAAAGAGTAAGCTCAGGGGAGTGTCCTCTCGTCTCCTGGTCCCTGCTGAGATGAGGACAAGTCTGGCTGAAGCCAAATGCCTGGAGTGGGTTGGTTGTGGGGGGTGGGGGAGGAGTGATAACAGCTGATACCTGCGTACAACCTTTATCCTAACTTAATAGACACCTACACTGGGGACGTCATATGACAATGGAAGAGCACAAAAACAAGTAAGGCACAAGTGCCGTCCTCAAGGAGCACCTGGTCTATAGAAGAGACAAGCACAGCATCAGTCAAGGTGTTTGTTAACTGGGGAATAGCCAGAGTGAACTGCATAGTACAAGAGACAGTCCAGGAGGGCTCCCTGGAGGAAGGCGAGGTGCCTTAGAATCACTTGTTCACGCATGCAAACAGGGTGGAAATACAGAAGTGAATAAAACAGATATGGCCTGTGCTTTAATCAGCCTAAAACCTACCCAAGGAGACCCGTTCAGGCTAATGACAGGCAGCAGAAAGGGCACTTCAAGCACAGGGGATGGCACAGGCAGAGGCATGGAGGTGTGAAGCCACGGGGTATGCCTAGCGCGTAAAGCAGTAGGCAGGATTCGAGGCTGCCTGGGAAATCTCTCTTATTTTGCAGTTTCCCAAGAAGCAGACATTTTTAACTTTCCATCTCGTACCACCTCCCCATATTTTCTGAAGAGTGTACTGTGTGATGGTTGAATGGATGAACAAAATGTGGTCTGTCTGGGCAGTGGACCGAAAATTTAGCCATAAACAGAAATGAAGCGCTGGTACATGCTACAGCTGTGGTCCCCAACCCCCTGGGCCACAGACAGCGACCAGGCTGGCCTGTTAGGAACTGGGCCACGCAGCAGTGGGTGAGCAATGGGCAAGTGACTGGGCGTCATCTGTGTTTACAGCTGCTCCCCACCACTCACATCCGTCACAGGAGCTCCACCTCCTGTCAGTTCAGGGGCAGCATTAGAGTCTCACAGGAGCGTGAACCCTACTGCAAACTGTGCATGCGAGAGATCTAGGTTGAATGCCTGATGGTCCGAGGTGGAGCTGAGGTGGTGATGCCAGCTCTGGGGAGTGGCTGCAGGTACAGATTATCATTAGCAGAGAGAAAACAGTTCTGTGGGTGGACACTGGTGACGGTTTCCCAACCGTGTGACTGCACTTCATGCCACCAAACTGGACACATACAAATGGCTAAAATGGTAAAGGTGATGTCATGTGTGTTTTACCAGAATAAAAACAATAAACTTTAAAAAGACAAATCTCTGTGCTCTTCTGCCCTACGTCTGTATCTTAAAAATACTCAGCAGTTCACTCATTCATTCATTCGTGCCACAAATATTTATGAAGCACCAACCACGTACTGACCACAGCTGCAGGCACTGGGGATTCAACAACCAAAGAGGCCAAGATCCTGCTGATGCCAAGGGGACAGGGACTCGGGAGCCAGATTACTAATAAACAAGGTCATTATAGATGGGGAGAGCTAGGAAGGACACAAACAAGACAGGGTCCTAGGGAAAGCTGAGAGGGAGGTTTCTATGGTGGAGTGTGTGGGCTCGCCTGGGCTCCTTGGGGACTTAGAGGTCCCTGAGACACGCAAGAATCGATCATGTAAATGGCTGGGAGGAGAGCAAGCACTAACGTATGGCAGACACTCCTGTGCAAGATATATTTGCCTTTCTGTCTTTCTGTCCTGCCCACACCAGGCCTTTCTGATCCTGGCTCTACCCTTGGGGTGGCCTAGGGTCTGGGGATGGATGCCAGACATAGCTGAGACTCAGGGCCCTTCTGGAAGCACTTCCAGAGTGCAGACGAGCCCTGAGCCCCTCTCACCAGACGGACTTGCGCCGTCTGACTTTCCTCTCTCGCTGTAGACACCTCTTTTGATCTTCGGGGAAACAGAGACCATACTTAAGAAGTGTCTCTCACGGTGACCCTCCCAGCCACCACGTCCCCTACAATCTCTAACCTTGTCACCTGAGGCCCACAGTGAGGGGGGAAAGGAGCCCACGGCCAGGCAGTAGTGGTTGCTGAGACGCACCAGCAAGCTGGGAGCTGCAGCTCATTAGCAATAATATAATTAAGTCCCAAGCTGGGGCCAGCCTGTTAATGCCTTTAGATCATCCAAAGGCAGTGGTTTTTCTTAATGAAAGGTTGTCTGTTACAAAATTGGACTCCCATCCATCTGCATTATGGGGGTCGTTTACCTGCTAATACACACGAGACACACACTCCCTGGCAGGGGGTGGCGGCAATGCAGAGCTGCAGGGTGGCTTTCCGGGCCCCAAGATGCTGATGAACGGCCTGTCCCTCATCCATTCCTCCTGGGGTGGCCTGTCTGCTGGTATGTGGAACTTGAGGGTAGAGGGACACTTATTGGGAAGGAGCAGATTCAGGCCAAGACTAGGACGCTCCTGCCCCAGGGAGTAGGTCCCCTCCTAGTGACTTGCCAGGTAGCCAACTGGGAGATCAGGGTCTGCCAGTGGGCTCTGCTGCATACAACAAGGTGCAGCCCCATGGTCCCCTGCCACTCCTCCAGCACTGTCAGCACCTCCTGGGATTCTGACTTCAAGGGGCATCCAGCATGGGACCCCCTACATGGGACCCCTGTATGGGACCCCTTCCCTTCCCTTCCACCATGGCCTGTCCAATCCAAGTCATCATCTCCTCCAATATTCTCCTATCTGGGCTTCTGGGGTCTGCTCTTGCCTCCCTCCAGCCAGAGGAACCTTATTATTGGTGTTGTTGTTATTATTAGTTAAGCTGAAATGCACACAACCCAGCAATTCCACTCCTAGGAACATTCTCCAAGGAACTGGAAACAGGGAGACTCAAACATACTTGCACACCCATGCTCACAACACTGTTCACAATAGCCAAAAGGGGGAAACAACCCAAACATTCACCCGTGGATGAAAGGATAACCAACTGTGGAGTACTCACACAATGGAACATTATTCTGTCCTTAAAAGGAGTGGAGTTCTGATGTGTGCTACCTTGCAGAGTGATACGGCCTTGGCTTTCATAGGAGGCTGGGAGGGTGATGGAGCCAGGAGAAGATCTGGGTGCAAAGGGGGGGTCCTGGGTAGGCAGAAAGATTTAGGAGCCACATTCAGGCTCCCAGACGATAGGACATGGAGCCAAAGAGCATGGACTTCGAGTCAGAGAAAAAAGTGATTTTCCTGGTCATGTGAAAGGACTGAATTATTTTAACCTCAGATTCCTCACCTGCAAGATGGAGGCCATAGTAGTACACGCCTCATAGGATTCTGCCCACGTATTGCATCCAATTTGTCTCATTTGACTGCACAATTCCTCCGTCTGATATGTCTCTCCTCTGCATACAACCCTCCGATGGCCTCGTTGAATGATGTCCAGACTGCTTGTGAGGGTCTACAGCAGTGTTTTTCAACCTTTTTTATCTCATGGCACACTTGTTAAACACTGTAGTTAAACTTCCACTGCACACTTAAATTATGTTGATCAAAAAAAGAGTAAAAAAAGAAAGACTATATTTACTGTGCTTTGAACTTCTTGCAAAAAAAAGCTTAATTAACGATCCTTAAACATTTTCACAGCACACAGGTTGAAATCCCTCCTGACTTCATCTCCAACTTCCCCTGGCTCACCACACTCCACCTTCAGTGTGGCCTTCAGTCTGGGATGGGAGCACACCGAGCTTGCTCTTAGCTCTGGGCCTTAGCAACTGCTGTTCCCTCTACTTGGAACACCCTTCCTCTCGTGGACTCTTTCTCTTGCTCAGGCCTCACCCCCAAAGTCAACCTCCACCCATGGGCATTCAGGGACTGTGCTGTCAACTGCATCTGCCCACCCCTTCCTCTTAAGTCTCATTATCCTATTTCATTGTTTTCGTGGGAATAGAGGCTAAAGGGGAAAATGAGAGCCTCCCTTCTCTCCGCCTGAGCCTCCCCTCCCTCTTCCCACCCCCAGCCTCACTGGGCAGCCCCAGTTTCTTCATGGAGGCTCCAAAGCCATGTGGAATACACTTCCTCTTTTCTCTCTCTGGGTGCTCCTTAGAGACACAACAAAAACTTCAGAGGGGCACCTATAAAGCCACGCCAGATAACCTAAGGCTCTCCACATCAATGGGTCCCAAGTGCAATGGCCAGAAGTGGCTCAGGAGAGGGAGAAGTCTGCCTGCATGGGCGGGGACACACCCATGCACCTTAGGGAAGGTGCACTCCACATGGGTGGAACTTGGTGAATGCATCATTTCCTACAATTTTTATAATGAAACCCCTCAAGTCCTGTGTGATACTCTGAGATGGAAAAAGAAATTCATTTCATTCGAATATGCCTGGGAAATAAAGACCGACCCTTTGGGAGAGTCACACACAGTTCATAGCAGAAGTCCCTGACAAGGCCTGCAGTAAAGACATCTGTCGGAATCCAGGTAGATTCCGTAACACACTCAAATAGGGATCTGAGCTAATTTTTGCAAGAAGTTTCTGCTGTTTTTAAGCCCTAACCCAAGAAATCTCTTGTTTGCTTCCTCCTGCCCTGCAGTAAGGCAGAGCAAAGGAGTAGCAGAGAGGCCAGCACACACAGAATTCTGCATGTGCCCAACACAGGCCTACATGTTTTATGCAATTTGCCTGTGTGACCACACAGCAATCCTATGCGCTGTGTACTATTATGGCCCCCTTTTTGCAGATGAGGAAACTGAGGTCCTGTTCACGTGACTAGGAAAACCACCCTTTCCTAACTTGAAGCCCATGCTCTTTGGCTCCATGTCCCACCATCTGGGAGCCTGAGTGTGCCTCCCAAATCTTTCTCCCTACCCAGGACCCTCTTTGCACCCAGATCTTCTCCAGTCTCCCTCACCCTCACATCCTCCTATGGAAGCCAAGGGGTTAACCTCTCCTTCCTGTTTGCCCAGACTCAAGTTCATTACACTGACTAATTGATTCTACCATGCTAATGGAAAATGTATCTGCAAGTAATAGATTAATTGGCCACTTGTGATTAGCTCTCAACGAGAGGATCGTCAGTGTTCGTGCTGGACCCACTGAGTCTGTTCTTTGGGGGCCGAGAAAGGAAACCCAGGGCTAGACTCAAAGGGCCTTGGGAGTGTCCAGAGTTTCACCAACCATCACCCCAGGAAAGGTCAACCAGCTAGTTCCACCCCAAAGGAAACACACTCTACATCCTTTCTAAATCATTAAAATTCAAGTGCAGTAACTTGAAAAGAATAGAAATCTTATCAGCATAATGAGCCACAAAATATCAGAACACCAGCACATCAGTTTCCCCCAAATGAGGGAGGGAGGGAGTCTTCCTCAGAAGGCTTAAAGTCATTCATTATAAAATAACAGCTACCAGTTTGCACACTAACCACATGCAGTCTTCTGCACGGAGCTCCTAGAAAAAGCTCATGAGCCAGGCGTTGTAAGTGTTCCATTTTACAGAAGTGAAACTGGGCTCAGAGAGCTATAGCAACTTGCTGAAGGTCACACAGCAAGAAGTAGAAAAAGTGGCAGGGTGGGGGGGATACATAGGTCCTCTATCCCAAGGGTCAGCAAACTCAACCCCTGAGCCAAATCTGACCCACTGTCTGAGTTTGTAAATAAAATTTTATTGGAACACAGCTATGCCCATTCATCTATGTATTGTCTTGGCACCACAATAGCAGGATATACAACAAAGCCTAAAATATTTACTATCTGGCCCTTTTCAGAAAAAGTTTGCAGATGGCTGCCAAGCCAAGCTGCCCTTCCCAGAGGGGCTGCAGTACCTTAATGACATGCAGGCAGGATAATTATGGGAAAGAGGCTGGTGTGAACCTGGAAAACCTAAGGGAAACCCAGTGTCTTAGATGCACCCTCTATTTGCCCAGATTGTAAGGTCTCTTATGAGTTTTAAGAGTCCAAAAAAGGAGAGCTCGGAACTGGGGCGAAGGGAAGGAAGTGGAGAAGAACAGGCCTGGGTCAGACTCAGAACAGAAGCTGGGCGGGGACCAGAGTGGACCAGGGAGGTTGGTAGGTGCGAATCCACATCTTGGGACCCACCTTCTTTCCTGCTTGAGGTCTCCGGGGACATCTGCCTCCCCCTTCCAATCCTTCCAATTTCTCCTCTAGAAAATGGGCATGATAATGGTGCCATCAGTAAGATAGGGCATATAAAGTGTAAGCAGGCACACAGTAGGCACTCAATGGATGCTTAACAAATGGATGAAGAACTCATTGATATGTCATGTCACCAGACATAAGCTCATTACACTGATTTCACCAGCTGGAGATCCCAGAGGTCAAACATTGCAAAGTCCCTGCTTTGTCAGAGCTGGGGAGGTAAACCAGCCCAAGCCCCTCCTTCCTCGGCTGGTCAGGTAGTTTTTATAAGGCTGAACGAGTCACTAGGGGCTGTAAAGACACAAGGGCTTTTTCCTTTAAGGCTCCTCTGAAGTCACCTGGAAGCATTTCCAGATCGATTGGCTCTTCTCCTCCTTGTAGGAGTCCTCCCCAGGGAACTGTTTGCCGAAAGGAATTGGCCAGTTTGCATTTGGTCACCTTTATCTGACCCAGGAGATAAATCTCTCTTAGTTTGGTTTTTCTGCCGGGAGAATCCTTGGAGAGCCCCCCTCAACTCACACGAATGCTACAGACCTGGCTAATTCAGATGCTGATTATTGCAAATGGGAGCTGATTTGAAAGCTGAGGAAGCTGAACTCCCCTAGGAAAAGCAGGTCTCTCACAGAAAAGGGACCAGCTTGTAGAGGCATCTCGGAGCATGTGCGTCTCCCTCTGGAGACTACAGTGAGTAGATCAGTCCCTGTGAATGGGCCACTAATGGAGCAGCAAGGGCAGAGGTAAGAAATGGCCACTCCGGTGAAAGGGACTCTAAATTGGCCAGAGAGGGATGCAGTACGCCCTATAGGCCGCAAGTTGGGTGTTAGGAAACTGTGGGAGCAAACTCCTGGACTTCCCTTCTGCACCCTTGGTTTCTTCCTTTGTGCAAAGCACGTAATACTGACCTCTGAGAGACCGACCTTATAAAATTGGCTTGAAGATTCAATGAGCTGCTACATTTAAAGAAAGGGCTGAGCACATGGTAAACCCTCAATAAAAGTCTTCACTCCCACTTCTATTGTTATTGTTTGGCTGATGGGGAAAAGCAGGGGCTGTTATTCATAAGAGGACCTATATCACCTCCCACCAATACCCCACCCTCCAGCTTCTGCATCCTCCTCCCTCCCCCAAAAGTTGTCCTGCTCATGGTCAGATCTACAAAGGAAAAAATCACCGGCTTCTCCCCAAAGACACGGATCTTATAGCTCAGAGATTCTAAACCTCTTCATTCATAAATTGCCTTCCAACATTCAGAGCTCCCTCCTGGGGTGGTCTCCTGTCAGACTCTTGAGACATGGGACCAGCTGAGGGGCTATGAAGTCAGTCTTTCTGAGAATGGTTTGATTCCTTATGTGCCACTCCCCACACTGGTAGTGGGGTAGGACACAAGTAGGTGGCAGTGCCTTTACCCCCCAAGAAATGATCACAAATTGAGATGGTACCAGTCTCCGCCAGGAGGGATATTTTGGGGCTGGGATCTTGGGGTCTCTGACCTCCCACTGTGGCATAGTAGTTAAGGGTCCCAGCATCAGACCCACCATTCCAGTCCCAGGTTGTCACTTTCTAACCTACCTGGTAGCCTGAATCTTGGTAAGCCTCACTTTCCTTAACAGCAGAATGGGAATAATAATTGTGTCAGCCTCAGGAGATTATCATAAGGTTGACAGAAATAATATATCAAAAAGTCCTTTACTCAGAACCTGGTGTGCCATCAGTCAAGGAGACGTATTATTAGCAAAAAAGCTCCCAACTGCAAACTGAGTGCCATGGCTTTTAATTCAGTTTTGGAGACAAACTAACTGACAACACTGGGCATATCACTGCCCCTCTCTGGGCTTCAGTCTACCCCTCGGGCTCTCCCAAGTCCCCCTAGACCCCACTAGGAGCCTACCATGCTGGGGAGTGCTCTGTCCTCACCCAGCGTCAGTGCACAGTCTGAGCGCTTTTGCTCCTGAGTCTCTGCATCTTCCAGGGAGATTTGCCTGTTCATTGTGTCTTTTTTCCAAGAGCAGAAACACTGAGGTTTGTCAAGGCAGGGTTCAACCCATGTCCTCTGCTTCTTTGAACCACATGTGCGCACACACACACACACACACACCCCTTGGCAGAGCAACCATCTCCTGCCGCCTTCATTTCCCTCCGCCCCATCACATGTTCATCCAGAAGTCCTTGTCAGAATGTCCCCCCAGGGACCAGCAGGTGGGAAATGTCACTTTGGATCCATTACTAGAGCTCTAAGGTGCTTAGAGATGATCAACACCAATTTCAGCTTCCATCCAGGGAGGAGGCAAGGTCAGGGGCAGCCTGTGTCTCTGGCGAGGGAACCTGTGTCAGCCACCCCAAGCAGCCAGGTATCGCCACCCCAAGGGTAAGAAAGGAGGGCCAGTCATGGCGGGGAGGGACAGGGGAAAGGCAGCCACTCTGTGTCCTCAGATTTCCCTGCCATGGCTGATTTGAATAATTCAGCAATGCCGGGTCTCCTGGGCACTATTGTCTTCAGTGAAGGCAAATCAGTTGCCTGCTCGGCCTGTTAAGAGGGCCCCTGCCTGCTGCCTTTTTCTGTGAACCAGGATTAATGAGATGGTGAGGGGAGGCACCGAGCCCTGGGCAGAGATGCTGGCAGCCAGCTCTTCAGGAGCAGCGGGCCTCAGAAGTGACTCCCGCCTTGATGTCCTCGGGCAGTCTTCGGGGGCAGCCATCAACCTGTCGATAACTAGCTATCACCTAGCCTGCCAGAGCCCCGGCCTCTCTGCCGAGTCCCCATTGCTCCAGGGAAGAGAGAGAGTGTGTCTCCAAGCAGTGTTTACCCCTCACCCCTGGCAGCATGGCAGACTGGGGTGAAGAACTCCATGGGAGGCTCCCTCTCCTGTGGGTTGCACCAAAGGTGTGAGGGGCATCCTCCTAGCCCAGGGCTGGCAGACAGCTTTCTAGGCTCTTAATTCTTCTGCAAAGGGGTTGTACAGACAGTGAGGTCCCCATGCCTGGCTTTTTGACAACTGCCACTCACACAGCCTATAGGCATAATGTCCTTGTGCCTCTCATTGCTAGTGCCACCTCTGCTTTGCAGTGGCCAAACAGATGGGCTTGGATTGCTCTACTTGTATGCTGTGTGACTTTGGACAAATCACTTGGCCTCTCTGGCCCTCAATTATCTCATCTAGAAAGTATAGATAAGGCGTGGTGGTGTACTCCTGTGATCCCAGCTACTCGGGAAGCTGAGGCAGGAGAATCACTTGAGCCTGGGAGTTCAAGGTTGCAGTGAACTATGATCACAACACTACACTCTAGCCTGGGCAATAGAGCAAGACCCTATCTCTTAAAAAAAAAAAAAAAAGAAAGAAAGAAAAAAAGAAAGAAAGGAAGTAGAGATAAATACAGAAATTGTCCACAGTTTGCTGAGAGGATTCCCGGGTACTTAAGCTTATAAGCCTTTCTCATCAGCTGGTATCAAGCACTCAATCATGTGTGATCACACTGTGTTAGCATCATTACCATTACCAATTCTAAAACGGTGTTATTTATAGTGTAGCTTACCACCCATGCCAGGTGGCAAACTATTCATTAGCTGTCCACAGTGGGGTACATAAATATATATATGTATGTAAAGAAACAGAGGAAGTATTTAGAAACTTTCATAACCATTTGACCAATACTCATTTTATATGTATTGAATCTAATAATAAAAAACCAGGGCTTAGTTTTTGTAGGTGTCTATATTTTGCTTTTCATTTACTTTTTCTAGAACTTTGTTTCTTTGCTCCGTTTTACAAAAGTGTCATTCTGCAAAGGATTGGAAATTTAGAAATAAAAAAAATACTGGTCCCTCAGCACAGAAGGCTTGAGAAGAGTATTCTGCACAAACTCTAACATGCACTCAAATCCCCTGGGGATCTTGTTAAAATGAGTTTAGTGACTCAGTCAGCTGGGGTAGGACCTGAGAGTCTCTGTATTTCTAACAAGAGCCCAAGGGTTTCTGAGGGTGCTGGTTCAGGGACCACACTAGCAAGGGAAGAGTACCGGCCCCGGGTTAATGTCTCATGCACCTCACCCCGGACTAAATGTCATTTCCTCTAACAGACCCTCCACCGGAGAAGCTGCCTCCTAATCTATTCTGACTCTCTGACTCTCTGAGCTTTTGGACATAGAGGTTACCAAGCTCAGATCCCACTCTCAAACTAGAGGCCTTTCTCAGGAGCCCTACTCTCAGCAGCATCCAAGAAATAACATGCTCTGAGCGAGTACCATGTGCTGGGCATCATGCGTGAGCTCCTCTGGACTCACCAGGAGTAGCTCCTCTAGACTCTGCCATACACATCAGTCCTCAGCACAGTGCCAGGCAGAGCCAAGCACTCAGTAGTAGCTATTATAATTATTCATTTTCCTGCACAATTGCACTTTATCTTCATAGCAACTGCTTCAGTTACAGGCATGGCCGTTAGCTCTTGCTGTGGAACAAAACAACCCCAAACCTAGCAGCCTGAGACAATATCCATTTATCCATTATTACCCGTGAGTCCATGGGTCAAATGTCCATTGTGCCTTTCTGGGTCTTATCAGCATATATTGGCTCACTTATTCATCTGCGGTCATCTGAAGGCAGAATTTCCTAAAATAGCCTCAGCTGGAATAGTCCATGTCTGTTCCCCCTGGCCTCACATCCTCCAACAGGCTAGCCCCAGCCTCTCCTTTTGAGGGTCATACAGGTCAGAGAGAACAGAATGTACAATCTAGGCTCAGGACTGACAGTATCATTACTTTGGTCACCTTTTACTGGCCAAAATAAGTCACACGACCCTCCCAAAGATGGGGAACTAGACTCCACCTGTGGTGGGAAGGGCTGTAAACTCATATTGCAGATGACATGATTATAGAGAAAGGTGTACATTCCGGACTATTTTTAGAGGCTTATCATTATCTCCTCTTTCTAGATCAGCGGTTCTCAACCTGTGGGTCACAGCCCACAGGAACTATATTAAAGGGCCACAGCATTAGGAAGGTTGAGAACCACTGTTCTAGATGAAGAAACTGAGGGTCAGAGAGGTTGGGAGACTTGTCTGGGGTCTGCTAGCAGCTAGAAAGCAGCAAAGCCCAACTTTGGCTGATTCTGGAAACTGTGCTCTTAACCTGTATTCCAGACTCTTCTCTACATGCAAAAAAAAAAAAAAAAAAAAAAAATACATTTTGGTGACTCAATTCACCAAAGGAAGGGGATTTTCAAATATTTTGACATCTCCAGTGGAGGTTTTTGCCTGCGCTAGCTCCTGCGCCACCCCCTGCCCTCTAATCACAGGCCTGTTTTCCATCACCTGCTCTCCCTCGCCTCCTGAGTCTTGCAGCTTCGGGCAATTTATCTTTCCCTCTTTTTTTAATGGTCTCTTTAACACAAGAGTTTTCTAACGAGACAAATTGAAGGGCTTGGGCATCAAGCTGGGCTCTGCGTGCTCACAGAAGGGGATGCAGTGAAGAGCAAAAGGGAGCCCAGACAGAAACAAGCACATGCTGGGTGGTCGCCCAGATTCTGAAATTGGGGAAAGGTGTCTCTCAAGGCTCCCTTTTTGCCCATTTTGGGAAAGGGGTACCGTTGTTCCAAATATCTAGTGCAGTGATTTTCTTTCTTTTTTCCTTTTTTTTATTTTCTTCTCTCTTTTTTTTTTTTTTTTGAGACAGAGTCTCACTGTGTTGCCCTCAGTAGAGTGACGTAGCCTCGCACCTCACAGCAACCTCAAAGTCTTGAACTCAAGCAATTCTCTTGTCTCAGCCTCCCAAGTAGCTGGGACTACAGGCGCCATCCACAACACCCAGCTAATTTTAGAGATAGGGTCTCACTCTTACATGGGATGGTCTCAAACCTGTGAGTTCAAGCAATCCACCTGCCTTGGCCTCCCAAAGTGCTAGGATTACAGGTGTGAGCCACCTCACCTGGCCCTAGTGCGGTGATTTTCAACAACTGTGCCTTGACACACTGGTGTACCATGAGAGGATCTTAGGCGTGCCGTGAAAATTTTTAAAGAGCACTAATTAAATTATTTTGAAAGATATTTAAAGCACAGTAAGTATATTCTTTACTCCTTTTTTTGTCAACATAATTTAAGTATGCCACGGAAGTTTAACTATGGGTTCAAGTGTGCCATGAAATAAAAAAGATTAAGAAACTCTGATCTAGTGGCTCATGTCCTGGCTTCAATTGACTTCGATAGTTCTGAAAATATCTTCTGGAAGCTCCTTGGAATGGGTTGCAACAGTAAAGGTAGTCTGGAAACTCAGGCAGTCTAAAAATATAACTTTACTTCTCTGTAACTGAGTAGAATTTCGATTACAGACTATATTCTGCTGGGTGGGGGCAGAAATACAAACATACTCCATTTAGCATTTCCTGCTCCTCTCAAGGGCTGTGTCTGAATTCTGGGGGGACCAAGGTGTGTCACCTTGAGTCTACTGGTTATAGACATAATCACAGCATGATTATGTTTGGTAACACCAAACATGTTACCCCAATACTTAGCACCTTAAAATGACGATAAACATTATATCACATGGTTTCTGTGGGTCTGGAATTCACGAGCAGCTTGACTGGGTGGTCTGGGTCTGGGTGTATCATGAAGTTATGGTTAGATATAAGCCAGAGCTGCAGTCTCATCTGATGGCTTGACAAGGGACAAAGGCTCCACTTCCAAGGTGGTACACTCATGTGTCTCACATGCCCAGCAAGTTTGTGTGGCTGTCGGCTGGTGACTTTATATATCTCGACATGGGCCTATCTCCAGAGGGCTTCTCAGGTGTCCTCCTAACACAGCTTCCCTCAAAGGAGGGAATCCAAGATGGAAGCTGCAAAACCTTTTATGACATAGCCTCAGAAGTCACAGTTGCCTCCACCATACAATCTTGATTCCACAGGAAGTCTTGATGTAATGCAGGAAAAAACGCAGGAGGCTATGAGCCTCAGGGGCTGGGACCTTGGAGGCTGCTACCTACACAGTGTCAGAAATGGGGGTCATCTGGTTCTTGGCAGTATATTCAGCCCACTGGCTTCTACTGAGATGTTCTTGCTCATGTCTGGCCTGGGGTACCTGAAGAGCACCTTTCTTGACTCCGTACCTCCACCTTTATGCCCTTTCTCAGGACGCATGGGTGTCTGTTCTGCCCCTCAGAGAGTCTCTTCCTGTCTTGAAGACAGGGATGCTTCACTTTTGCATCTTTCCAAACCTTTTGTCATCTGTCCAGACCTCAGCCAGCTTTTAAAATTACAAAGCCAAGAATTTGACTCATTCCTTATCTGCTTTGTGCTGTGTCATTCTTTCCCTGAGGCAATAAATGCAGCCTGGTCCAGCAGCTGCTGCCTGAAGAAGGACGCTGGTCACAGGACATAAATAAATGCATGGAATTTTTAAAAAATAATAAAAACCTTAGTTAATATTCCAGAATATTTTCCTGCCATGCTGTAAAACACTGTGCTAATATAAATTGTCTCTACCATCTCTGCTAATTTTCACTGTGACCCTGTAAGAAATATCGAAACATCCCCCATCTTACAGATGGAGAAACAGAGTTAGAGAGTCTGGATGACTTACTAAGCCCAGATTCAGGGTGGGTAGTTTGTGGGTTATTCCACCCCAGGTTTTCTGATCCAAGTCAGCAATCTTGTCCCTATTGTTCTGTTTCCTTGTGCTCCCTGCCTGCTTTCCCCTGATGAAATCTTCTTTCTTTAAGATTTTTTTCCCTAACCACTGGAAAGGTACCTTTTTAAGCCAGTTTAAAGGACATGAATGCTCTTAAGCTAAGGAGAAGGTACTTGAATGGTGGGATTTTAGGTAAAGGGCATAAGTGGGACAGAGCCTTAAGGGACACAAGACCAATTCAATGCCCATGAAATTATCCACCAGGTCATCTTCTGCTTCACCTACAAGTGAGTTTGACCTTTTGAGTGGAGATACGGAGAACAAGAGAAACAGATGGACTTACAGACAGAACAGCAGGAGAAAACAAAATCAGGGTCTGATCTGCTCCATCCTTCCACAGCCAAGGGCTTCTCTAAGGAGTGTCAGTGTCCGAATTCAATACCAACTCCAAAAGGTTTGAACTCCTATGGAAGAACAGATGGAAAACTAGAAGAAAATCAAAGATCAAAATATGCTTTCCATATTCCTTGCCCAAATGAAAAAACAAAATTCTCAGGGACCACTGATTGCCTTTTGGGAGTGCCGTATCCACAGTGTGGGCCTATTGCTCCCTATGGATCCAGGTCCGGCTGCAAAGAGCAGAAAAGGCAGTGGTTTGTGTGCTGAAGCTTGCAGGTGGAGGTGGTGGCACCACCAGCTCTCCCAGAGTCTGAGAATCCACCACCTGAATGGTGAAGGGCGCAGGTTTTAGAGACACACAAACCTGAATTTGAATTCTGGATCAGCCATTGAAATGTGTGACTTTAGGCAAGTTATTCAACCTTGGCAAGCTGGCCAGGGTCTGGACAGAAGACAAAAGATTTGGAAGGACACAAAAGTGCTTCCATTTTCTCATCTGTAAGGATCTTTGGAATGATTTTATTAAATTACTGTAGAATAATCCTCTTCCGGTAACCACTTAAAAAGAAGTAGTAATTACAATGGAGCAGATACTATGCATTCATCCAATGCTATTTTAAATTCATCCTTCCTGTTTGGAGAATACTTAGAGATCTAAAAATAGACCTGCCATTCGATCCTATAATTCCTTTACTAGGTTTATACCCAGAAGGCCAAAAGTCACAGTATAATAAAGACATCTGTACCAGAATGTTTATTGCAGCCCAATTTATAATTGCTAAGTCATGGAAGAAGTCCAAGTGCCCATCGACCCACGAATGGACTAGCAAATTGTGGTACATGTATACCATGGAATACTATGCAGCCTTAAAGAAAGATGGAGACTTTACCTCTTTCATATTTACATGGATGGATCTGGAACATATTCTTCTTAGCAAAGTATCTCAGGAATGGAAGAAAAAGTATCCAATGTACTCAGCCCTACTATGAAGCTAAATTATAGCCTTCACATGAAGGCTATAATCCAACTATAGCACAAGACTATGGGGAAAGGGCCAAGGAAGGGGAAGGGAGGGGGGAGGTTTTGGTGAAGGGAGGGTAATAGGTGGGGCCACATCTATGGTGCATCTTAGAATGGGTACAGGCGATTGCACTAATGTACACAGGTATGATTTAACAATAAAAAAAAAAAGTTTATTACCTAATTGTTGTCCAACCTCAGCTGCTCTGTTCCAGACAGCACTCTTATCCGACCTCCCAGCTTAGTGCAGGAGTCTATGCTTCACAAATCTTTGCACTCTGCTCCCACGTTCTCCTGCAAACTGGCACCTGCAATCAGCTGTGGGAGAAGGTGCTGGCTGCCGCTGGGTCTTGCTGCCACAGGCTTCCACAGTTGCAACACACAGAGACCTTATACTCAGTTTTTGTGGCTCAGAGTCTCACTTTTGAATCTGGAGTTTTGAATCCAGCCACCCACCAGTTCACTGCCCAGCCTGAACTACCAGCCCACACCAATATTCCCCACCAGGAATGGTCTGGTCTATTTAATCACTCCTGTTGTTCAGGGGAAGGTGTCTGCCATTTTGGCTAATTCAAAATGTCTGTTTCCCAGGCAGGATCCCTTCCCTTCAATTTTTCATCAGGTTGCTTAGCTCCTTGTGGTTCAGAGTCGCTCCCCTTTCAGGTGCCAAACTCGGCTCAGGAATAAATTTTCATCAGTTGGGTTTTGCCAAGAATTGCAACCTTCTGTCCTGTGTGAGGGAGGGGCCTGCTGGCCAGCATGCCAAGCAGGGAAAATCTCTACAACAGAGTCCGTGATTTTAAATTATACCTCATATACAGCAATCTGCCAATTTGCTGTGTGTCTCCAGCTGTCTGGCCACACTAATAATCCACGTGGGGAAAAGGTCCAGACCCCCCTTCCTCTCAGCTGGCAACTTGGGAGAGGTGGGCTACACGTCCATCCAGTCCGCCATCATGCTCTGCCTTTTTTGCAGTTTGTGGCTGGGGCTGGGTTTGAACTTGCCACCTCCAGTATAAGGGGCCACTACAAAAGATGAAGACAGTGTGAAGGGAGGGCGCGAGTGCTGCAGAGCTCTCTGAGGGCTCTGCTCTGCCTGCAGGTGGGGACAACCAAGCCTGCTGCTGGAGAGTCATGTTTCCAGGGGACTGAGGAAGCCCATCAGGAACTGAAGATGCCAAAACCAATCAATGTCCAGTTTACCACCATGGATGCAGAGCTGGGGTTTACAATCCCGCCAAATGCAACTGGAAAACAACCTTTTGATTAGGTAGTTAAGACTATCAACCTCTGGAATACTTTGGCCTCCAGTATGTGGATAATAAAGGCTTTCTTACCTGGCTGAAACTCCACAAAAAGGTGTCTGTCCAGGAGCTCAGGAAGGAGAATCCTCTCCAGTTCATGTTTTGGGCCAAGTTCTACCCTGAAGATGTAGCTGGGGAGCTCATCCAGGACATCACCCAGAAACTTTTCTTCCTCCAAGTGAAGGAGGGAATCCTCAGTCATGAGATTTACTGCCACTCTGAGACTGCAGTGCTCCTAAAGTCCTATGCTGTGCAGGCCAATTTTGGAGATTATAACAAAGAGGTGCACAAGGCTGGGTACCTCAACTCTGAGCAGCTGATCCCTCAAAGAGTTATGGACCAGCACAAACTTACCAGGGACCAGTGGGAGGACTGGATCCAGGTGTGGCATGCGGAGCACCATGGGATGTTCAAAGAGAGTGCTATGTTGGAGTATCTTAAGATTGCTCAGGACCTGGAAATGTATGGTATCAACTATTTTGAGATCAAAAATAAGAAAGGAACAGACCTCTGGCTTGGAGTTGATGCCCTTGGACTAAATAATTTATGAGAAGGATGATAAGTTGACCCCAAAGATTGGCTTCCCTAGGAGTGAAATCAGGAACATCTTTTTCAGTGACAAAAAGTTTGTCATTAAGCCCATCAACAAGAAGGCACCTGGCTTTGTGTTATATGCCCTGCACCTGAGGATCAACAAGCGCATCCTGAAGCTGTGCATGGGGAACCACGAGCTCTTCATGCACCGCAGGAAGCCCGACATCATTGAGGTGCAGCAGATGAAGGCCCAGGCCTGCCAGGAGAAGCACCAGAAGCAGCTGGAGCGACAACAGTTGGAAACTGAGAAGAAAAGGATAGAAACTCTCGAGAGAGAGAGAGAAAGAGAGAAAGAACAGATGATGCATGAGAAGGAGAAGGTCATGCTCAGGCTGCAGGACTACCAGGAGAAAACCAGAAAGGTGGAGAGAGAACTCTGCGAACAATTCAGAGAGCCTTGCAGCTGGAGGAAGAGAGGAAGTGGGCACAGCAGGAGGCCGAGCACCTGCAGGCTGACCAGATGGCCACACTGTGGGCCAAGGAGGAGAAACAAGCAGTGGATCAGATAAAGAACCAGAAACAGCTGGCCATGGAGCTTGCAGAATACACTGCCAAGATTGCCCCCTGGAGGAGGCCAGGTGGCGCAAGGAGGATGAGGTTGAAGAGTGGCAGCACAGGGCCAAAGAAGCCCAGGAGGACCTGTTAAAGACCAAGAAGGAGCTGCACCTGGCAATGATGGCACCTCCATGCCCGCAACCCCTACTGTACTAGCCAGTCACCTACCACATGCCTGAGGGCCTGCAGGAGGAGGGCACAGAGCCCATGGGCTACAGAGGGGCGCTGTCCAGCGAGGGCATCCTGGATGACCGTAAGGAGGAGAAGCGCATCACAGAGGCGGAGAAGAACGAGCGTGTGCAGCGGCAATGGCTGACGCTGAGCAACCAGCTATCCCAAGCCAAAGACGAGAACAAGAGGACCCACAAAGACGTCATCCACAATGAGAACATGAGGCAGGGCCGGGACAAGTACCAGACGCTGAGGCAGATCCAGCAGGGCAACACCAAGCAACGGATCCATGAATTCAAGGCCATGAAATGGCCAGGACTGCAGGCAGAGGGGCACCTGGAGGGCCCTGCCAGCCTTGTCACGCCTGTATCTTTAGCACTCCAAATCTAGGCATCCCCTTTCGTACCCTAGTCTCTTTACAAAGAGAGTGTTTATCTTGGCAGAGATATTCTGGGCTGGGAACCAGTGGAAGCCTCTCTGGTCTATTTTTTTCCAATTGTATCATAGTGCCAACCAGGCCTGATTTTTATGATTACTATTGAATCACCTCCCATGTTGTGCTTGAAGTAGGACTGAGTGAATTAAGGCAGGACACCTGTAAGTGTAAGCGACAAGCTCCGTGTTGGCATGTGTGACATGATATTTGGTACCATTAAAGAAACCACATCGTGTCTTAAATCTGTGCCATACTTTTTCTGTATTTGAAATGAGCTCAAATCGACCTGTTTTTTTATTTCTATGAAGGATCCATCTTTGTATACTCATGTTTTGAGGGTTGAAAATTAAGATTGCAGCTGAAGCACTTGCATGTGTACAATTATTTCTTCCCTCCTGTCAGTCCGTGCAGCTGGTGGCAGGGCTGTGGCTTGCTCAGCACGAGCACCATGGGAGGGCACGCTTGGATCAACTTTTTTAAGATTTTTTTTTCCTTTTTGGGTTTCTGCTTCCCAGTTAGAAGGACACATTGCTGGACTTACATGCCTAATTAATGATCAGCTGTAGAGTGTCATATTTATAAGTGACAATAGAGATGGGTTTGTAACATTAGTTTTAAAAAGGAAAGTTTTGTTCTGTATATTTTGTTACCTTTTACAGAATAATAAAGGAATTACATATTACAAATCAAAAGACATATAAAAAATAAAAAAATTAAAAAGATGAAGACTTTACATCTCTTGCATTAACCTGGATGGAGGTAAAACATATTCTTCTTTGTAAACCATCACAAGAATGTAGAAGCAAGAATCCAATGTACCCAATTCTAATGTGAAGCTCAGTAGATGAGCTAACACAGGGATGGGGTCGGGGAATGAGCAAGTGGAGAGAGGAGAGGAGGGAGAGAATGGGGTCATGGAGTATGGCACATCTCTTGGGGGTGGGACATAAATATAAGGGGGACGTTATCTAACAAATACAATCAGTGTGACCTAATTCTTTGTACCCTCAATGAATCCCAAACAACAAAAATATTAAAATAAAATAATTAAAAAAAAAATAAAGTCAATTACTTGTAGACAGCATATGTCTGGATCTTTTCTTTTTAAAACTTTATTCTGCTTCTCTGTGTCTTTTGATTGAATATTTTAAACCATTTTCTCTTAAACAGTTTAAACTATTGATAGTTGAAGACTTACTCTTGCCATTTTACTGTTTTCTTTTTTTTTCTGTTATTTTGTTTCTCTCTTCGTCTTTAGCTGTCTTACTTTTTTATTTGATTATTTTTGTAGTAATTTGCTTTAATTATTTTCTCTTCATATTTTTGTGTATACTGTAGATTTTTGCCTTGTGAGTAGCTTGCGGCTTGCACAAAATACAATATAGTATTATCTATAGTAATTATCTATTTTACATTGATAAAATTTAACTTCAATTGCTTATTAAAAACTCTACGCATTTACTTCCCACACATATTTTGTGCTTTTATAGTAAGAGTTTGCTTTTTTTACATTGTGTATTTATTAAGCAATATTTATATTTTAAATATTATGTTAGGTTTAAAGTAATTTTTTACATTGTGTGTTTATTAAGCAATATTTATATTTTAAATATTATGTTACGTTTAAAGTAATTTAAAGATAAATTAAAATTGTATCCCACCCCCGAAAGATATGCCATACACTGTTACCATATATTTTTTTTTTATTAAATCATAGCTGTGCACATCGATATGATCATGGGGCATCATACACCATATTTCATTATTCTGTATTTGTCTATATATTCTTCCTATTGATAGTTATGCTTTCATATACTTTTTCATTACTGTTTACCATATTTTCACTTCAATTTGATGAATTCCCTTAAGATTTCTTGTAAGACAGATCAAATGGTGATAAATTTCTCAGTTTTCACTTGTCTGAGAAAGACTTTATTTCTTCTTCATTTTAAACAGATAATTTTGTGAGTATGGTACTCTTGGTTGGAGGAGGGAGTTCAGTATTTTGAATATACCACCTTACTGCCTTGGCTTGCAAGATTTCTGTTGAGAAATTTGTTGATAGTATTATGGGTGTTCCCCTATGAGTGATGAGTAGCTTTTCTCTTGCTGCTTTCAAGATCTTTGTCTTGGCTTTCAATCATTTGATTACAGTGTGTCTTCCTAAATCTTCTTTAAGCTGAAACTTTTTAGTATCCTTTTAGTTTCTTGAATCTGGATATCTATTTGCCTCCCAAGATTTGAGAAAATTTCAGGCATTATTTCTTTAAATAAGTGTTCTCTTTATCTCTCTCTCTCTCTCTCTCTCATCTTCCTACTGGGAATCACGTAATGTGTATATTTGTTTGCTTGATAGTGCTCCATAAATCCTTAGGCTTTCTTCAATATTTTTTATTCTATTTTTGTTGTTATTTGTTTGTTTTTTTTTTCCTATAATTAAATAATTTCAAATGACCCATCTTCAAGTTTTCAGATTCTTTATACTGCTTAATTGAGTCTGCTGTTGAAGCTCTCCATTACATTTTTCATTTTATTAATTCTGGACTTTTCAGCTCTAGAATTTTTCTTGTTATTTTTTATGATTCTTAGTTCTTATTAAACTTCTTGCTTCAATTATGCATTGTTTTTCTGATGTTGCATTGCCTGTGTTTTCTTGTAGCTCACTAAGCTTTTAAATAATTATTTTGAATTCTTCATTGGGCAAGTCTTAGATCTTCAATTCTTTGGGATCACTTATTTGACATTTATTGCGCTCCTTTCTTGGTGTCATCTGTTCATAAATTCCCATGTTTCTTAGAGCCTTGTTTGGATGTCTACACATTTGAAGAAGGTGCAGTTACCTTTTTCAGACTCTCTAAACTGGCTTTGCTGGGGTAAGTCCTTGACATTGTGTAGGTGTGAGGGCCCTGGCCAGATGGGATACAGTAGCTCCAGCTATAGAGACAGGAAAAGTAGTAGCTCCAAGTCCAAGGTGATGCAGTAGCTCTGCACCTGGGGTTGGAGGGACCACAGGGTATTGACTCTGGACAGCTTCATTAGTTTGGTAAAAAATGCAGGGGTCCTTAGTGGAAAAGCTGCAGGTACCTGTGATGGTGAAAAAGGCTGTTGGAATCCCCCTGCTCTTCTTTTCACTGATGAAAGAAGGTTACAGCTAAAGTTATCCTGCTTGGCACTGAGCTGTGCCAAGCAGTGGGAGGAATTGACAGATAAATACTTCCTATCTTTTTCTATACAGACATCCCAGTTTTCTGTGCTCCACTGGGTTACTCCAGAGGTCTCCTAGAGATGTTCATGAGCTGTTGTTTCAGGTTCCTTAGTACACCATCTTGTTATAAAAATATTTTCCTGAATGCAAATACGTTTAAGGTGATTTATGGTCAAATGCTCTCTGTTTAATACTTCAAATGTGTTCTCTCTCCACATTTGTTTAAAGTATTTTTAACGTTACTGTATGCTTTTGGATTATAATTTTGCCATGAAAGCATCAACAGAGAAAATTAGACATACCAATAATGTGTAAAGTTTTACTACCACAGCATAAATGTATCATTGTATTAAAATTAATAATGCATAATAAAAAAGAGAGATCCAAGCCAGGTGCAGTGGCTCACCCATAGCCTATAATCCTAGAACTCTGTGAGGCCAAGGAGGGTGGATTGCCTAGCTCAGGAGTTCAAGACCAGCCTGAGCCAGAGTGAGACACCCATCTCTAAAAATAACCAGGTTTTTATGGTGGGTGCCTGTAGTCCCAGCTTTTGGGGAGGCTGAGTCAAAGTGATTGTTTTAGCCTAAGAGTTTGAGGTTGCTGTGAACTGTGACGCCATGGTACTCTGCCAAGGGTGATAAAGTGAGAGTCTATCTCAATAAGAAAAAAAAAAAAAGAAGAAGAAGAAGCAAGAAAGAAGAGAGAAAAGAAAAAGAAAGAAAAAGAGAGAGAGGAATCCCATTAAAGTTAGATGACTATGCATTTCTCTCACTTCAGAATCTAACTACCTTATACGATTTTCATTCATTCATTCATTTACTTACCCAACAAATATTTATTGAGCATTTACATAATATTTGCTGGACACTATTCTAGTCAGTGGGTATACTGCAGTGAACTAAGCAGGCAGCACCCCTGCATTTATGCAACTTGCAGTCTAATAGAAGGTAAATGACAATAAGCAAACACATAAACAACATACTTTCAAGTAGTAATCCGTTCTTTGAAGAAAGTAGGAGAGTAAGATTGCTGGAGAATGTCCAGACAGGAAAAAGTTACCCCTTCAGACCAGTGGACTGCAAGAAGCTTTCTCAGGAGCTGACATGTGGGTGAAGGGACTTAACCAAGTAGAACTTTTGCCCTGTATAAGTGGCCACACTCATAATATTATCAAATCATAATTTTATTGATTCCCTCTCATTATTCCTTCAAACTTTATTCAGAGGGAAATCTTCCCTTGCCAAAAAATAAGAACTCCAGCAGGCCATGTGGCTTTTCATTCTTGTGAAAGAGTTTGTCATAAGATCACTTCAAGTCACAAACAGCCTCAACTCAAAAACTTGCAATGTCATTTCAAAGTATGAAAGCAGATAACTAGATAACTGCGTCTCCAACCTGTCTGGAATTAGCTAATACAGAGGGACAATGGAAAAGGGGCATGAAAGGTCTTACCTGGACTAGTACAAAAAGAATCTAGCTTTGTGTTTTCCAGCCCTGGCAAGTGTGTAGGGCTTTCTCCCTCATGAGGAATGTTCATGGATGTTTCCTACTGTCCCTCTCTCCTGCAATCCACTTCACCGTGAATAAAACATCTCTGTTTTGGGTGATCCTTTGTGACTCCTTTCCAGCCCCTGGACATTTTCCACTCATTGTCTTCGGACCTTCCACACTCCACTAGGCAACCCTGTAGTCAGGCTTCAAGAATTCACGTACCCATGCTCTTTCCTTGTCCTGGTCTGCTTGTGCTGTTATAAAATGCTGCCTGAGACTGTCTGTAATTTATACAGAACACAAATTTATTTATTTTTTCACAGTTCTGTTGGTGGGGAAGTTCAAGAGTCAAGTTTCCAATGATTCTGTGTCTTCTGAAGCCTCCTTTTTGCTTCAAAAGTAATACTTCTTGTTGTGTTTTCGCATCATCAAGGACTGAAGGGCAAAAGGGTCCTACCTAGTTTTCTGTCGTCCTTTTATAAGGGACTAATCCTATTCACTAGGGGGAAGTCCTCATGCTCTAATTATCTCCTAAAAGCCCCTTTTTTTATTGTTAAATCATAGCTGTGTACATTAGTGCAATCGCCTGTACCCATTCTAAGATGCACCATAGATGTGGCCCCACCCATTACCCTTCCTCCACCAAAACCTCCCCCCTCCCATCCCCTTCCTTGGCCTTTCCC